>NW_023613543.1:0-51939 GCF_013339725.1 Rhipicephalus microplus
TCGCATGTGATAGTCGCAGAGGTATTAAATGGAACTTGTTGAGAGCCTTCCCTTTTGGTGTTGCCATTTTCTTTTTTTGGTTTTACACACAGGACTTGACACACACAAGATTTGACGAAATCAGTTGCAGCCTTAAAAGACACAAGTTCGCTTTTGCAAACACTGGATCTAGCACCCACCCGCTGTTGTCTAACTGCTTATTACAAGCTTCCATCTTCCCCTTCCTGCTTTGCTTTTGAATTTTCACTGATCATTTGATAGAGACTATTAACTAACTGGTACGCAGCAATTATAGAGCGCAGAAACGATGAAAAAAATGACCCAATACTTGGCCGATTCTCGGCATTGTATATGTACTGTGCACAGAGGACAGCAGGAACACGACACACAAGAAGTATAAGTGCATCGGCAAGGGCGCACAACAGAGATCTGCGCGCGAGTGTCGCTACTACCGTTCTTTCACGCAAAGTGCAACTTGCAGTTAGGTATAGCGCTTGTTTTTGAATTATACTAAAATGTCGTCCAAATAAAGCTGTGGCATCTGAAATAGCCTTTTGTTAAATGCAATTTGCTTGCGCATTGTTGTGAAGCCATGTGGGCTTTATTTTACCAATAATAATGAACTCTTTAAACGTTGCTAATTTACAATATATTCCTATAGAAACACGCTAAGCCTGATTTGACAGTCGATTTCGGCGTGCAAGCCATAATTGTTTTTCTTAAAACCCACATGTAGATCACCAAATAGTGTGATATATTCTCAAAAAAAAGTTTTTAAATGTTCTGTTTGCAGTAAGGTAAAAGAGATGAAAAGAAAATAAAATACGATATACTCTGCGTTGCAGGGTGTGATCTGTAAATAAGGTAGCAAATGAATAATTCAAAAACAATATATGAAAATATGACACGGAAACACAGTTTTAAGGGCGAACCTTCTGAAGCCGTGGGTTTGTCTGTGACCGGTTCGCAACCACATAGTTGTATGACTCACTCAGCATGTGGCGCTCGTGTGAGTGACACCCAGACGGACGGAAAGGCAGACGCAAGGATGAACGGACGGAAGCAAGAACGAATGGACGGACGAATGCAAGGACGGACGTACGCTTCGCCCCACTCATCATGAATGATGCAGAGCCGCGCAAAGCATTCGTCCGTTCGTGCTATGCTCCGCTACGTGGATATGCTGGACGGACGGACGCATGGTTGGACGCACGTATGGACGAACGGACTCACGGACGGACGCATGAACAGACGTACGGACGGAATTATAGACAGACGCATGGACGGAAGCACGGAAGGGTGCTTCGCCCCGCACATTATCATTCACTGCATGGATATCTTGCGATTTTTCTCATACCAGCACGTATTTTTATTCTTTTTTCCAGCCAGCTGGCAAAAGGCAAACCATTTTTTCACTTTTGTGGAAGCAACACAACACACAGGCATATTGAAAGATCATGTGACTTACGTGCGTGTGTTTCACATCTTTAACCTATATAAATATTTACCGACAAGTCCAACAAGACGCTGATTGAAGGTGTTAACGCGGCTGGAGTCGACTGTTTTGTTCTGCTGCGAGACACTCCAGCTGCTAATGTCACTTCAAAATTTAGGACTAGACACTAGAAATCTAAGACCTTCATTCACGCTCGCGATGCGAAAACTTTGTATTTATCTCATGTTATATCAGTACTACACGTTTTGACGCAACAAACTTTGTATGCAGCCGCAGAATACTCGTTGGCTAGCTATCGTTGCTGTATACGCGGTTTGCGGGGAAGGTATCGTAATGGCGGACTGCGTAACAGGCGAAGTGGTTGTCTTCACCCATGAAGAAAGAAAAAACTAAAGAGAGGCCCTATCGTATCCCAATGCATTGCGAGAAGTGTGGCAGAAGAGACGTCAAATGTATGGGGCAAACAAAACGGTATGGGGCAAACAACACAGCCAAGACATTGCGCTGCGTGCTCTTAGCGCTGTTTCGCTTCTATAGTCCCGGCGTTAACTTAACGCGTATTGTATGATTTGCATGCAGTAAAATGTTGCGAGCACACCTTTGCCAGACTGTTCGTGCATGGCCGGGCCGAGCACGGCGTGCTGAAAAACTTCGTGGAGTGGTTTTGTGCAACAGTACAGAAAGCACTGGTACGTGTTGTAATGAAAATCGTTCAGTCCCTCCATCATCGTATTCGAACTCACCCGGCAGTGACTTACGCGTTCTGGTCAACGCAAGGCCTTTTTTGTCTCTCTCACCTCTTAGCTAGATTTCCTGATCTACGAACCGATTAGCAGTTTTTTTGCTCGTATGTAGTGTCAGTGTGGCAGTGCACTATTTCGAGAGCTTGCTTCGTAGCTATTCCGTGCAATGCCAGCCTAGTACTTGACTTACTTCACATCGGTAAGAAGGCACAGCCGTATTGTATACGTGATTGTTTGCGTAAAGTGTGTATTTCTAGTGCGCACACAACTAACACGCAGCGAGCGCACACCATAAAATGCGTACACACTTAGTCCAGTAACAAGAAAAGTTTATTGTCCTTCCATATGAACGACACAACTTCTAAAGACGCGACACGATGCCTACAACAATGAACACGAAAGTTCGCGTGTGTTCTCAGTTAAAACAAAGAGTAAGAACCAACGGAGCGTACAGCTGAGGACTCCGCATGCAAATGCCATCAACAGTGAAGCGAACATACGTGAAAAGTGCCACCAGGTACATCCGGCGGTGCACGCGATTGGCACCGAGTATACACTACAGCTGGGCATCTCATAGCTTTTCTAAAAAAGCACGAAAAGAAGCAGCACTCGTGGATTGACTCGCTACCGCAGAGAACACCGCTTGCAAGGTCACTGCGGCGGTTGCTCGCCGGAAATCGCGAAATGTTTATCTGCTTCTCCACTAGTAGGTAGTGTGGGAGTTTGCAATGCGGCAGCTTCACAAATATGGCGTCATGGCCTCTCCTATATTTTTTCTTCCTCAATGTATGCACCCTCCAAGGCGGTAGCGGGAGGCACTGCATCTAGAAACCCTACGCTGCTTGAGGTGTGGACGCCAACTAGCAGTGATTTGAAGAAACGAAGTTTTACTAAAACACAAGCCCACTGGTAGGTGGCAGCATCAGATGAATTGTATATGCTTATTACGAGAGCAGAGTTGTGCGTACTCTAAAAAGGGGGAGCGAGAATGATAAAACGGGCACTATTTGTCCTTCGGCGCTCTGACTTTCTCCCTTTGGGGCAACTCTCCCGTCGTGCCTTCTCACGGGAAGGACCAAAGGAACAACGTTTCCCCTTCAGTAATTCTCTTCAACCACGGGGGTCTTGCACGTGCACATGCGCACGCCGAGCCTGGCCATCTGCGGCCAGTCGCGTGCGGTTACTTTTACCTACGATTGATGCAAGCAATGCAGGAGTGACGTTTATACTTTTGTTTTATAGGTGCACAGTAAAAGCCTTAATTTTCATCGCCTGGCACGCGCCCAATGCTCCCCACACTTTCGTGTGTGTCTCGTGTTGTTTCTTACTACCAATTTGTCACGAATACAAGGAGCCCTGCTCGCCTTAACCGTCTTGCTTTATTGATTACTCCAGACTGTACACCAATAATGCATTTTTTCGGTGTCGATATAATTGGTAAAAATACGCGCTTGTAGTTTGGACGGTACCAATGGCACCCATCAATTCAAAGGGGTGCACAAAAAAAGCGTCGGAGTTATTTTTCAACAATCTAGAAAACGTGACACCTAATTTTTCAACACACTAAGAAACGCAAGACCACTGCACAGTCCATGTGTGAAAGCACGATCAAATATAATTGCTGGAGTTATACGTGCCGGTACCACCATACGATTATCAGGCACGCCATTGAGGGTCTGCGTGTAAATTCCGCCCAATGAAGTTTTTTGCCATGAATTCAAGCATAAGCACATGGGTGTTCTTCGCATATACCCCCTATCGAAACACGGCCACTATGGCCGGGAGTCGAACTTGCACCCTTCAGCATACTAACACGACATCCAATGAGGCTATGAACACGGCAGGTGAAAGTACAAAGGGAAACGGGCTGCAAAGTTTCACTGAGCATTCATTTGCCAGACGAGGTCACAATCATCAGAAACCTTTTACACATCATCATAACTACACTTTTCTGAAAAGTATACCAATGCCTTTCTGACAAATTAACCAAATTCTTAGTCGCATCTGTTTTGAATTGCCAAGGCGAGGTCTGAGAGTTAGTAAGGAATCATACACGAGAGCAGTATGCCTGTCACGTCCACATGATTCTCATTTGTCATGTGAAACTCAACAAAAAATGCACTTTTAGTAACAGCTGTACACAGAAGGTAAGTACTAACACTCTGACTCACATTTGTGAAACTAGTATTCCAAATTTAAAATAGTAACCACCACATAGTAACCACCACAGTCACACACTAACACAATTGTGGCACTAACAATGACCACAAGTTGGCACGAGAGACACATCTGGAGGCGAGAAGTATATAGGCACATCGTGCTATAATGTTGTAGAAGATTCGTGCACTGTAGCACTAGTTTGTCTATTCAAGCAATCCAGCAGCTGCGATGCCAAGAGCCACAGCCATCGCTCATGAAAGAACACCGTCGAGTGCGAGGCAACTTTTTTTCTTTCAGTGTCGTTCAGTCCTTCCACATGGCGCCAGCTACCGCCTACTTCACGGCTGTGACGTTCTTACACCTCCAGCTACTCATATAACGTTGACCATCTATCTATCGAAACTGCACTGCTGAGCTGGAATGGTTTCGCTGCAATCGAGTCTATGGTTTGGAGGCAAGTGTCGTGGCCTGCGGCCCCGTAATTGCGTGGTTAACGTCGCTACACTATGAGAATCTGCGAGAAATAAATTTAGAAAGCGTAGCAGGCACTTACCAGGTGAGAACGCCAATGTATCCGCCTCTTTCAAAGTGAACGTCGTCTCGCTGGCCGAACGAAACCTACCAGCTCCGCCGTTCTGTTTGACGATGTTTTCATCGCCCCAGGTTTGTCTGCTTTCTTTCTTAATCATTTCGTTCGATATCAAGGTCAGCGGGACCGTTTTTTGTTGCGATTGCCATAGCCCTGTACTTCTTCTAGTCGAGAATCGATGCATTCGCCAAGCCTACTCGCTTCGCTAACCTGGGGTCAGCCATCTTGATTCTCATTAGCAGAAACACGTTTCTTCATGGCAAAGGGAGCAACGTTTCTCCGTTTAAATACCAACATTTGGGACATCGCTGTTTCTGCCTAAATGGAGAGAACATCACTCCATTTTTTTAAGAGTACATAGGTCCGGAAACGTGCCTGGTTATCAACCATAGTTACGCGGTGATGTCACCTTCTGTTTTCGCTGGCGACTCTCTTAAGGTTGTCGCCGATCAACGAAGCATGTCGCAGATCGCCAGTTGACATGCCTGGCGTGTCAAAGCCCGATGAAGAGGGAACAAAACACCTGTTTTCAGGACGGTGCCACAGAAGTTCAAAAGCGTATTCAGCAAGTCTCGTAACTCAAAGCGCAAAGGCGTAGCGTAGTGCTAAATAACATGCCACGCCACTGGCTCTTACTCAAGTGCGGCCATCTAGGGAAGCTACGCAGGAACTCAGACACACAAAAGCTCTTCTTAAATTCATGAAGCACCCCACTAAGCCTACAGCTATGACTATTTCAGCCTGCTTTTCGAAAACGGCTTCGAATCCACGCAAATAGTTTGCTTTCGCAGCTTCAGAACAAGAATACAAAGCAAATAAATGCACCAGTTTGTAGCTAATGAGCTACAGAGCGCACGATGGTCACTCGATAGATTTCAGGTGGACGGCAGCTGCTTTCGGTGGTGTGGCGTGTGCACGAGCTTCTCCACAGCGCACAGTGTCTAACGGCGTCTGAAAATAAATGCGCTATTCTGCTACCTAAAAGTTAATCACGTTATAGTTAAGCATTGAAAAACGCATTCTTTGTCATTGCGAGCGCTGCATATTAAGCGCTGCGGTCTTCATATTTAGGTTTATATGCATTATAGACATAAACTAGCACACCTACTAATGAACTCGTACTGATGCTGTGCAAAATATGCGTATTTTGTTATTACCAGTGTGAGAACATGTGAACAGAAAAACAAGAAGAATGTGGCTGGTCGCTTTCGAAGGGGTTACTTCGCCATATTATAAAATAGGTGACCAAATCAGAAAACAGACAGAGACACAGATAGGCAGATATACTGTAAATTGTGCGTCCTATTTAGTATCTATCTATCTATCCGCCTTCGTTTGGGTGCTCTCTTCATCACCCCCTTGCTGGTGTTACACTCCTGAGCACTAATTTTAGCGGTGAAACTCCTTATAGCGTCACTTGTTCGTCCCTCGTAGCCGTTGTAGTATGTAACATGTATAACATTTTGACCTCCAAAGTGGTGCCGGTGAGAAATTTTTTCTGTGCGTTGTTGAACAATAAAAAATAGTGCTCAATGTACATACCGATGGCTGTTAATGGGGAATGAGAGGCAGGAGCATTTGGATTTTAGTTAACACGCATGCTGTGATCTTCATTAGCAGCCATTGGCATGTACATTGAGCACTATCTGACAAGAAAGGGTTGCTACGTTATACTCGCTGGGTCTAACCTCCTTCGTTTTAGAAAGGTTTAGCAAGCGTTGGGCCGCAGTGCCATGAATACAGTGAAGTAGTATATACCATGAACTCGAGGTGGTTAAAGGTGCGAAGTAGACCCGAAGCCCAAGCCGTAAGAAAGTGTGCGTGTGCCACCTCTCGTTTAGTCTTTGGAACGTCCGCAGAATGGCGGTACTTCTATATGCGGAATATAGGATGAAAAGATGCGATATGGTGGTACTTGAAGTGTTGAATAGATGGACGAACGGACACACAGACAGATGCATGGATGGACGCATGAACGGACGCTGGGGGTGGACGCATGGACGAACGCAGGGATGGACGCACGAACAGACGCACGCTCGGACGGGCGGATGGACGCATGGACTGTCACACAGACGGACGCATTGATGGACGGAAGCAAGAACGAATGAACGGACGAATGCTTCGCCCCACTCTCCATCATTCACTCCGTGGATATGCTGCCAATTTTTTTTTCATTGTTCAACAACGCACAGAAGAAATCTCTCACCGGCACCACCTTGGAGGTTAAAATGTTATACTTGTTACATACTACAACGGCTACGAGAGATGAACGGGTGCCGCTATAAGGAGCTTCGCCCCTAAAAAATCCGCGATTTCGGTGACGCAACTGATGGGCATGACCTTTGTTACCGCGTAACGGGTCGCATAATCTGTGGCGGAGGCGATCTATTTATTTTCCAGTGTCGGTGATAGAAAATAGCCAATAAAGTTGAGTCCCGCACGATAAAGTGGTTCAAAGGGAACTTCAATTGGATCAGTGGAGACTTCAATTAAAAACAGAGGGGACTTCAAAGACTACCACGTAGTCTAGGTAACAGAGACAAGTAGCCCACTTATAACCGTGCAGGAGAGAGCCCATCATCCTTCGAATGTCGCAGGGGCGTCATATAGTTCAAAAGGCATGACTTTAAACTGATATAAACCTTCCGGTGTAATGAAGACCGTTTTCTCACGGTCCATTTTATCGACAGAAATCTGCCAGTAGCCGGACAGAAGATCAATAGACGAGAAGTATGTAGCACCGAGCAGGCAGTTCAACATTAGATATATTGACAAAGAACATGCGACGAGAAAGCACTTGATGGCATAAGATGAAATTGAGATGTGCGAGCGAGGTACAGCTGTTAGTGACAGTCACAATCGTATGGGAACTGGCGATGCTGCGGCTCAAAAGGACGTCAGCGAGAGGAAGGAGGGTGTATTGACCATCGGGAACCAGTGGCTTTGTGGTCAAAAGAACGTAGGTGGCACCCTGAGGTTACAGGTGCGCATCGTGAAGGGAGCAAAGGCGCGGCGGGGCAGCCTGGGGTTCAGCGACTATGTGAGGCAGCTCTAGCTGAAGGACGCCGGTGACACATTGGATAAGACGAGAATGATTCGACAAGTTCAGACCTAAGATAACGTCATAAGGGCAGTGGACAATCACGACTAAATTGACAGAAGTAGTGTGGTCATTTATACTTCATGACCGAAATGCTTGCGGCAGTGACCGAAACTCATGAGAACTCATGACCAAAATGCATGCGGCGGTGTCGACAAGTGCTTTTACAGGTACGCCGTGTACTTCGACGTCTATTAAATTTTGTCTGGTGAGCACGGAGAGAGTATTTCCTGTGGAAGTATTCAATGCAACACCAGCTCCGGGAGCTGCATTTCTCTTTTTTCCGAGAGGGTGTGGCTGGAAGCCATGGGAGATAAGAACCGTCGCGGCTGTGGCAAACGGGATGATGGGCGATGTATTTGCGGCAAACGAAACTGGTAGCTACATGGTGAAGGCGAGCGGCTGTACCTAAAGTTCCGAGATTGGTCAACGGCATTGGACTCATGGGCCGGTGGAAAGGTGGGGGTGGTTCCATCAAAACGGGACATATTGGTCGTTGCGCGAGGTGGCCAGGGCCATGTGTTGCGGCAGTAGTGAGCAATATGTCTAATGCGGTGGTAGTTGAAACGTATAGGGCGGTAATCTGCAGTTCGCCACTCAGTCGCGTTGCGAGTACGTGGAGAAAACCATCGGTTCGAGGAAGACGTTGCGAAAGGGCGTTCGCTGACTCTGGGAGCGGTGACATGGCTCACGCAACGTACTCCGATGTTTTTAAGCTCCTGGAGCACGGTGGCTCAAAAAAGAGGAACAGTAACAGGAGTGGAATTGGTGCTGCGCGAACAGAACGCTGAGGGCACCATTCCATCCAGTTCGCGACGAACAATGCGTGTAAGGTCTCCCGGCAGCGATGGATGTTGTGGTGTGGACTAATCCTCACAAGTCGATGTTGCAGCGGTGTTCGGAAGTCGGGCGAATGTTTGCAGAATGCCGGGGCCTTTTCACTTGCTCGAACTGGCGACACTCTTTGATGATCGCACGCACGGTGGAACAGCCTTTGCACATCAGGAGAGTGAACTCGTTGTCGGCAATCCAATTCAGGACATGCCTGACCTTGCCACCTTCTGTCATGCCACTTTCGGCCTTTCGGCAGAGGGCCAGCACGTCTTCAATGTATGTAAGGTAAGGTTCCATCGGGGATAGGGTACGGCAGGCCAATTGCTTTTTGGCGGTGATCTTACGACTGGCCTCGCCTCGTCAAACACCTCTCGCATCTTTTCTTTGAATTGGTCCCAGCTTGTGATTTCCTCGTCGTTTTCAGACGGCCGTCCATTTCAAAGACAGCACATTAACCAAATGACGTGTGAGATCATATCTGTTCAGCACACTCACCCATTCTAACATGGCCGACCAATCGTCAACGTCGACGCCATCGGCACCACAGAATGCACCAAGATCCCTAAGTAGCGTGAAAACGTATGGTTGTGACGCCGTGTTCATCGGAGACGTTGACATCAAAAAGGAGCGCTCAGCATTCCCCAGGCTGAAATAGCGATGCGACGTCCGCTTCGAAGCTCCATTGCTTGATGGTTACCCAGCACCTCTCACCAATATGTTACGGGGATGGTGACTTCTGTACAAGAAGCGTTAGTAGAGGAAAACCACAGGCAAGAGTCCCAATGGCTGATTTCCATACTCGCACACCTGTCAGCCCTGCTGCCCTTCGTCTTCCTTTACTACATTTCCGTAACAATATATTCGAAATCATACCATCAGACAAACACATCGGTCATGTGCAAATAGTACTTGATATCTTTCCAACGAATGGTAAACATTTGCCCTCTAAGTTTTTGATTGACGTATTAGAAGAACAACTGTCCCCAATACGTACTAATATTGTAATTGCAACGGATGCATTTATGAGAGACGAGAAAGTGGGTGTGGGTATTTTTTCTCTCTCAATATCCTGGCATTTTTATTATGCCTCACGATTATACACCCATATTTGAAGCGGATTCAAGGCTGTTATACTAACTCGTCGTCGCTGGAGCAATCTGCGGGCACTGCTCACGAGAGCAAAGTTAAGGGACCACCAGCGAATGCGACCCCGGTGCGGCGCTCGGGCCTAAGAGCTAGGTCCAATCTACCAGTTGACCAACCGGTTGGCACTCCAAGGGACGAGCATCTACCTGATGTCGGACCACCGGATGGCCCCGGAGACGTCTAGGAGGGAGCTAGCCGTACATGGTAATCACATTGCTCCGGGCCTACCCCCTCTTTTTTTAGTGAATAACGATGACTAGTCACTGGGCACTGAGCTTTGCAACCTTAAGTGTCCGAGGTTTGGCCTCCACAAAAAAGCAGGCTGAAGTGTATCGCTTGTTCATTCACCAAGATATTGACGTGTTAGCAGTGCAGAAGACAAAAGTGGAAGGTGGGGAGGAGACCTGGAGCTGCGGTTCACGTCTAAATATTATGTCATAGTTAGTCACGCAAATGAAACTTCGGCCGGTTGTGTGCTTTTTGTCAAAAAGATCCCGGGATTGATTGTTGAAAGTCACTTTTCTTGTGACTGTGGTAGAACAGTGAATTGTGATTTTAGTACTAGCAAAATTTAATGGCGCGTCATTTGTGTCTATGCATTGAACGTGGAGGCAGACCGAGAAACTTTCTTTTCGTTAATTAAGCAACATTTACGGACACCAAAACAGCTGGTTTTATTGGGGGATTCCAATTGTGTATTGAATGCGAAGGATAGAATAATAACCGCCATGTGCGAGACAGAAGCGTTGAAGTGCTCTATGACTTGCTGAATGAATCGTACCTGGATGATGTTGCGGAGTGCCTCGAAGCAGGTCGCGAAGTTCGATTAACGCATTTTCCGTGAACCAGTCACGCACGTCTTGATAGGATATACATGGCAGGGGAGACGTTAGCTAAAGCATTAGTTACGCAGTCTTGCTTGTCTCTTTCTCTCACCATTGTCTTGTACAATGTAACGCGGGACTTCAACAAAAAGAAAACAAATTTGGTTGGGATCTATCGAAGTTGAACGCTAAACTATTTCGGGATGACATTTTTAATAATTTCGTGATTGAGGAAATTAGGAACGTTAAAGCGATCGGAGCCTCTAATGTTGGCGAGGAATGGGAGCTTTTCAAGCAAAGCGTTAAAATGAAAGCCATATCGAGATCTAGTACTTTAAAATATCAAAAAGAATTAAAGAAAATGAACTCAGAACAACACTAAAGAAATTGATAGCATTAGAAAGCAAAGAGCCCGGTGCATATAAGGAAGATATTTAAACGGTGAAACGACAAATTGAGCTAGTAGAGCAGGAACACTACAGAGGAGCTCTTATTTGAACGAGAGCAGACGCGTGGGCTATGGGGGAGACTCCTACCAAGCGCGTGCTTGGAATCGAGAAATCACGAGCGTGTCGTAATAACATCGACGAAATAGAGGAAAATGGAATTCTGTTAAATACTAACAGCACTATCGCTGAAGCTTTCTTTCTGTATTAAAAGGTCTCTTCACAGCCGCATTAGTAGATGTTACAAAATTCAAGGTCACTTTCCTGAGCCGGATGCCGCAATCATCCCTCGAAACAAAGAAGCGTTACAGAGGCCTATAACCGTTTCTGAAATCGAATATGCAGTAGATAATCTCGCCACTGGGAAGTCACCGGGGCCTGATGGTCTCGGTGCGATGTGGTATAAAGCTTATAAAACAGAAGTTTTACCAGTGTTACAAGCTGTCTTCAAGGAAGCCTACGCAATCAAAGCATTGCCACCTTCATTTGCCGAGGCTCACACTATCCTAATACCTAGACGAATGACAAAGCAAAATTAAAACTAGTTTCGTCATATAGGCCCATTTCGCTAACCAACACTGACTACAAAATACTCATGAAAGTATTGGCAGGTAGATTGCAGTCCGTAATCACCGGAGTAGTTGCCGCGCACCAAACGTGTGGCATCAAGGGGTGCTCAATACTGATGAACACACACACAATGCGATGTGTCCTTGACAGTTGCGATGCTTTTTATTTTCATGTTGCGATTCTCCAGCTTGATTTAGAAAAGGTTTTTGACGGCGTCCCGCAAGATGACCCATTCTCCATACTTGAACATGTCAATGTCGGATCGGTGATTACCGAGGGCAAAGTTTTGGCGTACAAGAACCCTACTACACGTCTAATTATTAACAAGATCCCGGGGTCTCCCATTAGGCTGGAACGTTCTGTACGCCAGGGCTGTCTGGCGAGTCCACTTTTGTTTGCATTGTACATAGCTTCTGCTTGGCCATAATTGAAAACGAGACCATCCGTCGTTTCAGACTGCTTGACGCCGATGTAAAGGTTTTGGCATACGCTGATGTTGTAGCAGGGTGTTGCACCACGAAAGAAAGTGTACAAGAGACAGTTGCCGTTGTTAAACATTTTGGAGAAATTACAGAAAGTCGGGTTAATTGTGGAAAGTGTCTGGGGTTGTGGCATGGAGACTGTACATCAACCCCAGAAACCTATGCTAACGTTCACTGGTTCAGTACTCCAGTAAAATATCTAGACATGCCTTTCCAGCAACTACAAAGACACTAATCAATATTGGACAGAACAACTAAAGGAAACGCGCAAAAGGACAGCACAGTGGAACGGCAACTGTCACTCAATTTTTGCCAGAGCCACTGTATGCAACATATCTTTATTGGGCAAATTATGGTATGTAATGCAGGTTTTGTGTTGTTCACGGGTGCATGTGCAAAAGCTGCATAGGATATTTGCTGTCTTTATATGGGGGTCTACTTGGGAAAAATGTAGCAGGACTTATATCTTCCGAAGAGTAAAACGAAGGGGACTAAGCCTATCACATCTGTTCGTGCGACAACAAGTTAATCGTTTTATTTTTTTTTCGAGATGTTAAACACCCCTTCTTATGAATGGTATGTCAGTTGCGCCTTTGTCGTGTTCTGCCTAACTTTATGGTTAGCACCGCAAGCACGCCCAGAGCTACGCGAAGTTTCTTTAAGCAAGTTGCGGACAGTGTCCGGTTCTTGTCAGTTCGGTTTTCCAATGAATACCTTTTTTCGGCCGGGAGAAAGAAATTGCATAAAGACATATGCGACATAATTTTCCAGTTATTATATATAGGTTAATCAATAGCAGGGGAGAAGGTAATGATGTTATTAAGCGGGTTAAGAAAATGCATATTTAGCCTAGTGGAAAAAGCTGTTTCTTTAAATTACACTCCGGAACGCTACCGGTAAAGATTTTTTAGAAAATAGAGGACTATATGCCGTGCAGTTCGAACTGTTTGATCTGCCGAAAGCTGGAGACAATTGATCACGTTTTTTTGCATTGTTGGTAAGGGGTTTACTTCTGGGATGTGTTACAGAGAACTCTAAAAAAGGAACTTCTCTTACATTCACTGTGTATCAGGTTTTTAACAGGAGAAAAAGAGGAGGGACTGCCTTTTGATCTTATAATGCTGCTTGGCCTCCAATGTCTATGGCCTGTATCAGGTTTTTAGCAGTATAAAAAGAGGAGAGACTGCTTTTTGATCTTATAATGCTGCTTGGCCTCCAATGTCTATGGCGTGTATCAGGTTTTTAACAGTACAAAAAAGAGGAGGGACTGCCTTTTGATCTTATAATGCTGCTTGGCCTCCAATGTCTATGGCGGGCAAGAATGGCCGGTTATTACTGTGACCCAGACTGGCGCCCGGCGCGCGTGCTTTTCCGCGAAAGCATTGCTGAGTACATTGATATACTCTAACAACAAGATTTTCTTCCTGAATGGCTCTCCAGGGTTGAACCCCTGGTGAAACTGAAGAAATTTTAGCATTGTAACCACTAATGGTTCCGCGACTGTTTTGTCATCGCTTCCGTTGTCTAAGTTATTGTTTACAGTGTCTTATATTGTTGTGTGTACCTAGTGCAAAACCAGTAATAAAGACAAGAAATGGTTCTGCTTAGTGGGTAGGGTGCTCAGCTAGAAATCCGAAGCTTGCTTGCTTGCTTGTTCCTTTCTTTTGTGGCTCTCACCCACTAAGGGGGATTGGCCAAGAAGCCGGTGGTTAATGCAAGTAAATACCTATAGATTTTCTAGATTAGGGGAATATGAATACTGTGTTTTGACTGTGAAATTAATTTGGCGCAATGTTAAAAAAAAGAAAAAAAGAAAAAAAGGGGGGGAGAAATAATAGAATTTGTTAAATATCTGTGGTGGAATCGTTATATGAAATTCTCCTGAAAGTTGAATCATTGCAGTGTATCAGCTAAATAGTAAGTGGTAGTGTGACTAGTAAAATTCGAGAGCTGATGGCTGACTCAGCAAGGTAATCTTCTTGTGTTATATATGAAATCGCAGAGAGCCCCGCAGATGTTCCTGTCGCTATGTCCCAATGAAATGGCCCCAAAAGACAAAATATTGGGAGTATTAAGTGATATTCCTAATTTTCTGAATAAAATTTCGAAGCAGTTTTTTCTTTGATTTTTGAATCGGTGACATGTGATAAGAAAATGGTCGATATGTTCAGGTTCGTTACAGCTTGAGCACAGAGGGGATGGCACCAGACCAGACCTGTTTAAGTAGAAATTAAGAGGTGGTACACGGCAACGTAATTTTGTTACCAAGACTTCCAATTTACGCGTGGGACACCATTTATTATTCCATGTGAAGTGCAGGTGCGAGAAATCTGGATTCGGTATCATGGTTTTTGATGAGTCTTCAAGAAGGGAAAGTTTTCTAAACCTCGCTGCTGTTACATAAGCTGTAGGAGGCATGATTGGCACAATCGGAAGATCAAGAGATGTTCGCGCAAGTTTGTCAGCCATCTCGTTTATAAATATACTACGATGGCCTGGCACCCATATCATTCGCACTAGACGGATGTTTGCTGGGATTAATGATTTAAAAGTCTCTAGTACTGCTGATGTCGACGACGATGATAAGAATGAACACACAGAATACGAGTCAGTCACTATCACAGCTGTCGAATGAGTCACAGGAAGTTTACGAATAGCTAGTATAACGGCCGTTAATTCCGCTTCAAATATTGGTGTATAATCTGGGAGGCGTAATGAAAATGACCAGAATAATGAGAGAGAAAAAATACCCACACCTGCCTTCTCGCCACTCATAGATGCATCCGTTGCAATTACTGTATTAGTACCTAATTGAGACAGGTGTTGTTCTAATAAACCAATCAAATATTTAGAGGGCAAGTGTTTAGCGTTCATGGGAAAGATATCGTCAAATTCTATTTGCACTTGGCCGATTGGTTTGACAGATGGTGTGATCTCGAATATATTAACATTTAAAGCATCTAGAAGTGTTTGAACAAATAGCACTTGGGGTTTATATACACGGGACCAATGCTCATTGAAAAAGACACCAGGCTCGGCAAAGAATACAAATTGTCGCCTTCTTAAAGTGGATTCAGAAAATTTTAAATAGGTGTTTACTGTTAAAATACGAAATCTGCAAGCAAGGGTGGGTATCCGAGCTTCTTGATACAAAACATTGTTAGCTGTGAATTTTGGCACACCTAAACAACTACGTAGGGCTTCCCGCTCTAAGAGAATGAGGGGGTTTATTTTGTATGCTGGTCCACCAGAGAATAGTACACATCCAAATTCAAGAATCGGACGAACGTACATGCGATAAATCATGATCATCGTATCTCTGCGAAGACCGGAACGGAGGCGGCCAAGCCTACTTATCATTCCAACAGCGCGTGTAGCCTTAATTTTAATATATTCAATGTGGTCACGCCAGCTCAGTTTTTGATCGTACAGTACACCCAGATATTTAATACAATTAACCTGGGGTATTATTTCTTGATGGTACTGAAGAGAAATAGTAACTGGTGCGTCCAACGGAAAAACTATTATAGCACTTTTAGTTACGTTCAGGTTCATATGAATTTTCTGAAACCAGGTTTCTAATGTTGCCAAATAACACTGTAAAGTCGAATGTAGTGAATAAATATCGTTGTCAGATGCAAAGAACGCGATATCATCTGCATATACATATACGTGTACCTTATCACTCTGTGGTATTGAACTTAACAAAATGTTAAATAGCACAGGCGATAGAACAGAGCCTTGAGGAACACCTCTCGTTTGGCTATACTTCGGCGTGGAAATACCTCGTTGGAAGCAATAAAATTTTCTGTCTTTTAAAAATTCGTATATCCAATTTGTTATGTACTGCGGGAACGTAAGATCTTTTAGGACATTGATAAGAATAGCATGTTCAACACTGTCATATGCCTTGGCTAAATCAAGGGTTACTAGGGCTGCATATTGTCGTCTGTGCCGAGCAAGCTTTATACGAGCCTCTAAATCAACATGCGCCCACCATATAGAGTAACCTGGTCTAAATCCAATCTGGCACGCACTGAGTATCGCATTATCTGTTATGAACTTCGTAACTCTAATGTAAAGTATTCTTTCTATTAACTTAACTACGTGTGATGTTAAAGCGATTGGCCTAATGTTATCTATCTGCATTCCTAGTCCCTGTTTTTTAAGAAGCGGTATTATTTTTGCAAGTCTCCAGTCAGGAGGTATCCAACTATTTTCAAGTGAATAGTTGACAACGTTAAGGAGGTCTTCAGGAGAGATGTCGAATAATATTTTTAACATTTCCGAAGTGACGCCATCTGGTCCAGGACCTGTGTTTGGCAGAATACGAACGACGTGCGCAAGTTCATCCCTACTTACTTCAATAAAATCATTTTCGAATGACGGTTTTGCACACTTTATTTTGATTTGTGATGTAAATCTCTTCTCCAATTCTATTGCAATTTCCGTTAATGTATTTTCCAAATCAGTTGGAGAAAAAATAACTGAGTCAATATTTACGTGTGCTGTAATAGCTTTACGATTACGGAGAAATCTGAATAGAGCTTTCTTGTTGCCACTCTTGGATAAGTAGCTGTACCGTTTTTCTTCATAATCGTCTTTCGCTAATGAAACTGTTCTCCTAAAGGTAGCTTTAGCAAATAAATAATTTCTCCAATTAGTCGGACATTGGTTGGTGAGGAGTTTTTTCCATGCAGCGTTGCGGCGTCTATAATCTCTGGCGCAATCCGCATTCCACCAGGCAGATATGAATTTTCCCTTTGTTGAAGATATAGTGAACTGTGATTTTTTAATTGTACACTTTAGGGTGGAACAAAGGCTCATAGCTTTCATATTTGTTTCCATATTGGGCAAGGAAGACAGCGTTGACTGTAAGTTCTTTTTAAATTTAGAGTAGTTTACAAAACTTTGCACCTGGCGATCCACCGTCACTAAAGGAATGCTGACTTCAAATACCAGGGGGCAGTGATCACTACTTGTAGCAGTATCAAGAACAGTCCAAGACAATATTGTCACACTTGAGCTAGCAAATGTCAAGTCTAAGACGGACCTCGAATTACATCGAACGAATGTCGGAACTCTGGAGTTCCAACAAATAAGGTTATTCCGGTTAGTCCAGTCCCACAACCGTTTTCCTGATGAATCAGTGCGGAATCCCCATGAAACGTGATGGGAATTGAAGTCTCCCACAAATAGCATACTGTTTCTGCAAAAACTCGCAGTCACGTCAAGGGCTCTTTCATCTTGTATTCCAGCCGGAAAGTAGTTGTTGACTATAGATAGTGGCGCGCATCCGGGAAAGTGAATTTCCAGAACCAATACTTCATAATCGTGTGATATTTGTTGGTAAACTAAGTGTGCTTTATGGCAAATTTTGGATGAAATGAAAAACATTAATCCTCCACCACGTGAGTCTCGGTCCAGTCGAAAGCACTGATAGTCTTTTAGATAGAAGTTTTGATCAGAAGACAGCCAAGTTTCTTGTAAAATTATGACGTCTGGAGATTGTTGAGAAATTAGATATAATAAGTCTGTAGTTGCAGAGAGAATTGAACGGCAGTTCCACTGAAGTACTCTAAGGTACCCTATGATGATAAGCAAGCAGTAGCAACTGCTTGATCTAAGATACTATCTTTTAAGAAGTCCGCTTTAGTCCTAGGTTCCTTCACACTCTTTTTTGTTTTCGGATGAGAAGAATTATTAAGTTTGCTAGTGGGTGATCTGGTGCGTTTCAAAAGGCGAGCATCCATATCTACATCTCGATTAATTATTGATTCTGAATCAGATATACCTTCCTGCTCAGTTGTGTTAGGACTGGAAAGCATTGCCTCATTATCGATAGAGACATCTGACTGATGTTCGGCAGGTTTACTAATTGAGGCACTAGGAGGTTGGATACGCTTAGTTATTCGATCAGATGTACCCGACATCTGTGAATCCATAATACTATTGAGTGAGTCGGACAGATTGAGTAAAAATTTTTCTAATACTTTTTCTACGGCCTTTTCTACCATAGCAGAAATGGACTGAGAAAGTGATGCATCCATAGAAAGAGGTGGACGAGCTGCTATACCGGCATAACCCTGACTCCTGCTTTGAATTTCTGCAATTGCTTCTCTACGAGAGCATCGTCTCCTTTCAATGATTTCAATCACCTGAAGTTCCTTTGATCTTGCAGGGCAGTTAGGATCGTCTGCAGCGTGATTTGCCTTGCACAAACAGCATGTCTTATTGTCTGATTGACACTCAGCAGTACTATGACCAGCCCCGTATATGGCTCCGCATATGCGGCATCGAGTCTCCGATCGACAACCTTTAGTACTGTGTCCAAAGCGCCAACATTTAGCACATTGCAGCGGACGGGGAGCCAAAGCTTCGACCTTATAAATAAGCGGCCATGCCTTGATCTCCGAAGGGCGATCTGTTCCAGCGAATGTGGCAATTACAGTTTCAGTGGGAACTTTCTGTTGGTTTTCCTGTTTGGTACAGCGGTAAACAGAAATAACACCTGCTGGGGAAAAGATGTCCAAGACTTCTGCTGGGCTTAGACTTGCGTCTACCCCCCGAACCAATCCTTTGCAGCAAGCTAGATGAGGTGGGATAAAAGAGCTCACCGGATGTGATGCAAAAGTAGTGCACTTCAGAAGGTCTTGGATGCAGGCCTTGTCTGGTGAGCAGCATAGTATCCCCCCGCGTCCAAACTGACGAACCTCTGTTATCAGTAGAGAGTGGGGAGTGATCGCACGAAGTTCCGTTTGGATTGTCTTGGGGTTTTTCATGCGGATGAACCCACCGGTGGTCGGCACCAAAGCGACAGGAACGCTACGGGTTCCATTGCGGAGAAACAACTCCAGAGGAAGATCTTGAGGGGGAACAGAGGCTGACCAGAGGGCAGGCCTCTGGCCCGGAGAAGAAACAGACATGAAATAAGAAGTTACACTTATCAATGCACTAAAACAGTTGCGGAACAAGAGGTAGATCTAATAAAATAAAATAAAAGTAACCGCCGGCTACTTGACCGCAACCCTGAGGATGGAACAAGGAACGCAGCCGCAGGCACGAACAAGGAACGCAGCTTCTTGTCAAGGGGTTTTATTCTTCTTCAGTTTTTATTTTTTATAATGATTGCGCGTTATTTTACTGATTAATTTATTTATTCATTTTTTTATTTATTTACTTATTTCTTTATTTATTTATGGCGAATGAGCACCCCGGTTTATCTCTGGGAAGTCATTTCGCGCACAGTACTGGGACGCTGCCAGCGTCCCAGTACGTGCGCTGGGAGGCGCTGGATAGCAGCGCCATACTGGGCCCGTAATCAGGCATGACTCTGGAAGCTGGTACCCAGTGAAGGTGGTTTTTGCAATAGGGTATATATATATATATATATATATATATATATATATATATATATATATATATATATATATATATATATATATATATTGAGAACTAACAGACAATAAAGCTAAGGAATGTATATAGGGGAAGTCATTACAACCAATGTAAAGTAAATAGGAAGAAAGCCAAGTGGGTGAAAAATTAACGTGCTCACACGGCAGGTGAATTTTTCACCCACTTTTTTTCTTACTTACTTTATATTGGTTCTAATAACTTCCGCTACACAATCCTTGGCATTCTTGTCTGTTAGATCTCATTTATATTGTGTGAAAGCACAATGATAATGTCTATATATATATAAATATATAAAAGAATAACTTTGGTTACCGCAAGGTTTTAAATCTGAAAGTACATGCGCTTTCACATAACAACTGTTTATTCTGCCGACATTTCGACGGGAGCCCCGTTTTTTTTCAAGGCATAATAATATTTACACATGTTTCGTGTCTTCTTATAGCCTGTCGAGAGAGGAGGGAAAGGGGTCAAAAGAAAAATAAAGAGAAATAAAGAAACAGCGAAACGGGAGGAGAAAGGGTAAATAAATATAGAAAATCTATGAGAAGAAGCAATACCGACACAGCGTAATTAGAAGGTACCTCCCCCGTACCCACTCTTCCTCAAGTGGGCAGTGTGCCGCCGTTCTTGTATTTTACCTTTCCGTGTAATCCGATGGCGGCTCGTTCCTCTTTGAAGTTTAAGACAAGTTAATGGGGAGAGCTTAAACGCTTCGAGTGCGTGCTGGTGGCGTCGAGAGAAACGAAAAAGCCGGTGATTGAGGCGCCGCCATCGATATTCATTATATGCAATGGCTTCTTGTCAGTGAAGGAACAGAATGTGCGTTAAAATTTAAAGAAGGTCTAAAGAAGAAAAATTAATTTTCTTTTTACTTTTCTTTTGACCCCTTCCCTCCTGTCTCGACAGGCTATAAGAAGACACCAAAACATGTGTAAATAATATTATGCCTTGAAAAAGACGGGGCTCCCGTCGAAACCTCGGCAGAATACACAGTTGTTATGTGAAAGCGCATATACTTTCATATATATATATATATATATATATATATATATATATATATATATATATATATATATATATATATATAATATATATATGAAAGTATATGTATTTAATCAGATATAACAGACAATAATGCAAAGGAATGTATATTGGAAGTCATTAGAACCAATGTAAGGTAAATAAGAAGAAAGCAAAGTGGGTGAAAAATTAACGTGCTCACACGGCAGGGGAATTTTTCACCCACTTTTTTTATTTACTTTACCTGGTTTTAATTACTTTCCTTACACATTCCTTCGCAATATTGTGTGTTATATCTCCTTATCATTGTGTCAAAGCACAGTAATAATGCATATATATATATATATACATTATGCATAATATAATTAATGCATAATGCATATATGCATTAATTAATGCATTAATGCATAATGCATTAATGCATATATATATATATATATATAAATATATATATATGAATGAAGAAAAAACGAAAACAAGAATGGACAGTGTACACGTACGAGTCAGTCAGAAAAAAGCATGGTCTCCAGCTATCAGTCTTTGTCACCAATTTCCTTCTGGCTTACTTCTCGGAGGCAGTTGAGTTTACCGGGGTCCTCGTTGATGCCGGCTACTAATGTTCGAAATTTCAAAATAAAATATGCCTCATGCTGTTCGCGCTCGCGTCTGTTTGAGAAACCGGACTGCAAAAGAGTTACGCTGATATTTTCAAAACTGTATCAGTGTAACTCTGTATCAAAACTGTATCAGCTGGAGACCATGCTTTTTTCTGACTGACTCGTACGTGTACACTGTCGAATCTAGTTTTCGTTTTTTCTTCATTAATTTTTTCTTTTCTTCCTTTTTCCACATGCACATACAAAGTGTTTTCGTTCGCCTACCACTTGATGACCATTGAACGAAAACGGACGAGGATTAAAGGTGAAAAGAGCCGACCGACCCAATAACGGGAGACCCTTCCTTTACGCACACCGCATGCCGACCGACCCATTACGGGGAAACCCCTTTCTTTACGCACGCCGTCACGGACCCTCCCGGCACCACGGCGACAATCTTGGGTGGCCCGACACACGTCGAGAACTGAACAGCACGTGATAAGAAACGTATGTGGACGTACACGGACAGTTGGTTTCATTCTAAGTGTTGACACTGGTTCTTCCTCTTTTTTACTTTCTTTCTTTTCTTTCTTTTTCTTTTTTTTTCTCCCCACCCCTTTTTTAGTTTCTTCTCACTCTCGCAAACATGTTTCACGGTGAGAGGGACGCGGCAGCAACGAAGTTTGGAAATTCATGTCAGTATAACTCATCCCCTGATGAAGGAAGGACCCCTCCCGAAGCTGTTGGGAATCAAATATATTTATCCTTGTTGACAACGCTCCTGTTGTGCCATATCTCATACCTTCACAAAGACTAACTGGCCCATTGAATTGTTACTCTCACTATATATATATAAATATATATATATATATATATATATATATATATATATATATATATATATATATATATATATATATATATTATATATATATATATATATATATATATATATATATATATGTGTGTGTGTGTGTGTGTGAGAATGAAGGAGAATGGATGGAGAATGAATGAATGGGAGACGTGGCCTGGCTCATACGCCATGTTTATTCCATGAAGCACTTCTTTCTTCTCGGCTTCTAGCAACCATCGGTACCTTCTTACGTCACATGATTCCCCTTCCTCGGGAGAAGCCGCGTCATACACTTAACAAAACAACAATAACGCAGAGTGTTAAAGCGAAAAATTTCAAAATGCACCATAGTTCCATTTCAGAAGGGAGCTCCTTAACTTGCACAAAAAATCCACAGCAGGGAAACAGTCCGGCCATATTTAAGACAACTCGGGTGGACGAGGCTGGCTGTTGAGTCCTGGATGGCGTAACCACACCCTGGAGATCTGCTCTGGTGATGACATCGGTTGAGTTCTTGTGAGGAACGGGCAAGGTTGGGAGTCCCTGTAGCATTTCAGGTTCGAATGTCGAAGGCGTCAAATTGTGTGTCGTGGTGGGAAAAGACGGTGTGCTTCCAGTTTGCGAGTGCGATGGTCGCTGCTGACGGAATGGTGTCTTGGTTTCTGCGTTCTACAGATGATGCCTTTTCGTCTCCTTCGTCGTTTTCTGCGGTTGCGGAGCTGTAATCGTAGGCGCAGTCTTGATCTCTTGTGCAAAACGCGTTTGTGGCGCCGATACCTTATGCGGCTATGTCTCACGTCTTGAGTTTGCTTTAAGAGGCTTGCTTTGCGTCGTAGTCCTTGTTGCCGTATCTGTTGGAGTGTGTCGAATCCTTGTACTCGCTTTTGCTGGCGTTGCTGTGGTTGTACTCGAACGTGCTGAGGTGGGAACGCTTCTTGAACATCATGCCGGTTTTCTTTACAAATTGATGTAGTGTCCAGTCGGCAGCTGGTAATCTGTTGGCTGTTGTAACGCTTTTAGGGCATTGAAGTTGGTACGACAGATTTGACTGGAGGAACATCAGAGGTGCCTGCAACAGCATTCATTACGTAGGGTTCTGGCACCTGGCAATCTGTAAGAGTTGCTTCCGAGCCTCCTATGTTTGGGCTTTCAGATGGCTGTGCTCTCAATGGCGACACCGCAACAGGCGTGGATTGGTCAGATTCTAGTTGGGAATGACTGTCTTTTTGTGCAACGAACAATGCGAGCTCTTCTGGCGCATGAATCTGAACTGTAGGTCCCGGGCTTTACTGAGTATGCTCCGAGCTTCTCTTCTCTATTCCGACCACAGTGAACGTGTGAGACCCGAGGTGGGCGTTGTGAGCGACCGCAGATCCACGCGATGGAAAAGCAGGAGGTTGGTCAAATTCATGAAGGCTGCTTTTGACTGTAACGACTGAGTGCGGTTATCTGTGGATGGTGGGTTATAGGCAAGTCTTTGTCGTTGTCGTCATTGTATTCTTTAAACCAAACAATCAATTTTTGTTTGATCTTTTCCCCTTACTCGTTGTTTTGAAATAATATGAGCGAGGTAAAATTTGAAGGCCTCAATGGAGACGTAGTCGGTAAAGTCGGTGACCATCTACCGTTCCGACAATGATGTAGCGGTGGCGTTGAGCTCGAACAGTTCGAACCAGTCCTGTAGAGGTTCATCGTCCGCTGCTCCGCTGTACTTGGGGATGGGAAGGTCAGTCGATGATTGCGTCATGATGGTTGCAATGGTGTCCAGTGGCGATGCACTTCTGTGTTCCGCGTTCGGTCACTGCGTCTCGCTGAGGTGTTCAATGATGATGGCCGGTTGATGAAGTGATTGCGAGGTCTTCATCCTGTCGACTCGTGTGACGCTATGATGATTGGGAGACGTGGCCTGGCTCATACGCCATGTTTATTCCATCAAGCACTTCTTCCTTCTCGGCTTCTAGCAACCATCGGTAGCTTCTTACGTCACACACACACACACACACACACACTTATATATATATATATATATATATATATATATATATATATATATATATATCTATATATATATATATATATATATATATATAGGTTTCCTACAGATACATATAGGAAACTTGGGTAAACACTTGTTCTTGTGGCCGGAAACCCAATATTTATTTAGCTCGGACGCCTTCTGACAGGCCCATATGCGGTGGTGAAACTTTTGCCATCTCTTTCGTAAGCAAACTCGCTCATGCATAGCTTCGAAGTTAGAAGTGCTATTGTCATAGGTTCAGGCTGCGGCTTTTACTGTTTGCTCTCCTTTCAGAACGCGATATGAATTCAGGCCTACTTCCGGCAGCAATACAGAATAATTTTAGCTCATCGTTCAGGGTTTTGGGGTGCACGTGGGATAATGACGACGGCCTATGTTTTACGCTTATTCTTGTTTTCCTGAGATGCAGCTCGAATACGGAAGCCACTCGTGGTGCTTTATGTGGACAGCAAGCAATGTGCTCGCACATTTCAGACGTTATTGGCCGGCTCCGATCTTCCATGCTCCCATATCCAAGGAGTGCGACAAAGGGAAAGGGACGTGAAGTTACTAGGTCAAGCATGGTTTTACCTATTGCCTAACTGTGAACGATCAAAGGCACAGATGGAACTAAGGGTAAATTACTAATAGTAATGTTACATCGTTCGTCGGTCTCTGCGCGTTGGCACAAGCGAAGTAGACACAAGCTGACAAGCTGGTAGAATGGGCCTTTATTTTCAGTGTCTGTTGCAATATAAAGACTCAAAGTAAAGAGGGAAAGGGAAACCAGGTAAGTGAAACAAGAGATAGAAGCTTTGGCTATAACAGAGCCAAAAACTGATAAGGGTTACACTTCAGTTACGACACTTCTCCATCAATAATATTAGAGACGCTGCACAGGTTTCCGCTGTCGGGTTGAGCGCCGGAGTTCTGTGGTCACTGTAGGTTCCTGGACTTCTGCTTTTCCTGGTCTTGGGTTGGGGATGATGACTGCAGCTGGTGTGGTGGCTCACGGAGTTCCGCCTTTACGTTTGGCCCTGATCCGGAAGTTTCTTGCGTAGTTCTCGACATAGGCATACTTTCCCCTTCCCTGTCACGGTGGGGTTCAACCGAGTCTCTCCTTGTGTGAACTTGATCCACATGTCTCCGAACAAAGCCCTCTGGCGTCTCGACTGTCACCATCCTCGCTCCGTCGGCGGACTTTACCGTACCGGTCTCCCACTTTTCACCCTTGCCAAAGTTGCGGATGTAAACATTCGTGTACGGTGCCAGGGTCCCCTCATCTGATTCACCTGATCTTCCTGCAATCATGGGAGGAAAGCACGTGTCCAGACGAGATCGAATTCGGTAGCCCAGGAGAAGCTCCGAAGGAGACTTGCCCGATGGGAGGGGTGTTCTCCGGTAATTGAAGAGTAGTCTGCAAAGGCAATCTTCTAATTGGCCCTGGTTAATCTTCTTCAGCCCATCTTTCACGGTTCGAAGAGCTCTCTCTTCAAGGCCATTGGACTGGGGATGAAATGCAGTCGTGCGCAGGTGAGTTATGTTGTTCTTATTCATGAAATCGGCAAAATCTTGACTTGTGAATTGCGTTTCGTTACTGAAGCAAGGGTGCGCGGAATGCCGAACCTGCTGAACAAGCTGCGCAGGCAAGTTATAGTCGAAGATGTGGTCGCCTGCTTGACTGGTATGGCCTCGATCCATTTGCTGTAAGCATCTAAAAGAAGAAGGATCATGCTTCCATTTATTGGCTCCGCAAAATCTACATGTACTCTTGACCAGATTTCCTGGCATGTCGGTCAGCTAACTGGCGGGGCAGATGCCGGCATTGGTTGATTTTGAATACAGCTTGTGCACTTTGCCGACATTTGTTCGGTGTCGTTATCCATTCCAGGCCACCAGAAAGCCGACCGAGCGATTGCCTTCATCGCCGATGATCCTTAATGAGTTTCGTGAAGCATGTGCAACATTCTATGCTGCGCGCTTTCTGGAATGACAACCCTACGTCCCCAATAGAGCAAACAGTGGGCCAGCGAAAGCTCGAGTCTGCGGTCGAAAAAAGGGAGTAATCTTCGTTCTAGTGCTTTAGCACTTGTAGGCCACCCATTCTTTGTGTACTGCACAACCTTGGCCAGCACTGGGTCACTGGCGGTTAGCGCCTGCAATTCCGCTGTCGAGACTGCACTCTCATGTACGGATGCCAGGGCCAAATGTACTCGGGGGCTCGCCGTCCGCGGTTGGCTCAGAAGTTTCTCGTGGCAACCTACTGAGGTCGTCCGCGTTCAGGAGCTGCTTGCCTGGAGAATACTGCAGCTTGTAGCGGAATCCGCCCAAATACAGCGCCCAGCACTGTATACGAGCAGCTGCCAGTGGTGGAGTTGGCCGATCTGATCTCAGCAGGCCCAGGAGCGGCTGGTGGTCTGTGACGAGTATGAATTGTCGGCCTAGAAGATAATCGCGGAACTTCATTACTCCAAATACCAGGGCTAACTGCTTCTCGTTCAAGTTGTGAATAATTTTGTTCTGCTTTCGACAATGTTCTCGAACGGAACCCAATAGGCTCGTTCCTGTTCCCTGTTGTGCGAAAAAGCACTGTGCCGATGCCTCTTTGTGATGCGTCGCACTCTAGTTTCAGCGGCTGTGAAGGGTCGTAGTGCACTAACACCCCGTGCCTGCCTGCAGCAACACCGTTTTGCTTTGTCAAACGCGCTTTGTTGTTCTTCTGTCCAGTCCCAACGTCTGTTTCTTTCCAGTAGCAGATACAATGGAAAGAGCAGAGACGATATGTTCGGCAAAAACTTTGAGTAGAAACTGATCATGCCAAGAAACGAACGAAGCTCGGCTACATTTTTCGGGCTGGGAGCATGAACGATTGCTTCGCTATTTTCTTCTATTGGGTGCAGCCCTTGCTGATCGATTCGATGGCCAAGATAGGTAACAGACGCCTGCCGAAATTTGCATTTATCAAGACGTAGTTTAACACCACTCTCCCGGAAACGTTGCAGAACGGACTTTTAGCACGTCGTCACTTTCCTGCTTTTTCGGACACCAAGACTTCGTCCAGATAAGCTTGCGCGCCCGATAAGCACTGCAAAACAGTTTCCATCCTACGTTGAAAAATGGCTGGTGCAGAGGCAATGCCGAAAGGTAATCTGTTGTAGCAGAAAAGACCTTTGTGCGTGTTAATTACGCACTACTGGCGCGATTCGTCATCCAGCGGAACTTGGTTATATGCATCCCTTAGATCTAGTGTACTGAAATACTTGCCGCCGTTTAAGGACGCGAACATGTCATTGATTACTGGCAATGGGTATTGCTCCAGCTCACATGCCGCATTTAAGGTGACCTTAAAGTCGCCACAAATCCTAACGGTGCCGTTCTTCTTAAGCACTGGTACAAGGGCGTAGCCCATTCGGAATGTGGCACCGGTGACAAAACGCCTAGTGCCACCAGCCTATCAAGCTCTTCAGAAACTTTGTCGCGTAGCGCGAAAGGAATAGCGTGGGCCTTACAGAACTTGGGTGTGACTCCCTTCCTTCAGCTGAAGCTGCGCCGCAGGTCCTTTGATGAGGCCTAGTTCCGAGCTGAAGACGTCTGCAAACTCGGAGATTATATCCGAAAGGACCTGTGTGTTGGTAGACGGCTGTGCAGTCGGCGGCTCATAATTGATATGTGGGGTTTAACGTCCCGAAACCACTATATGATTATGAGAGACGCCGTAGTGAAGGTCTCCGGAAATTTTGACAACCTCGGGTTCTTTAACGTGCACCCAAATCTCAGCACATGGGCCTACATTTCCGCCTCCATCAGAAATGCAGCCGCCGCAGCCGGGATTCGAACCCGCGCCCTGCGGGTCAGCAGCCGAGTACCTTAGCCACTAGACCACTGCGGCGGGGCGGCGGCTCGGCTGAGAGGCTGAGAACAGAGGGAGCCTGCGTCACTCTGAAGAAAAAGTAGGTCTCGGCCACATAAACTTGAACTGCAGCAATCTAGCACTACCAAAGGGCATTCTATGGTTGCACCGACGTACGACACCGACAACAGGATCTCTCCAAGGACTGGCAATTTTCCCAAATAGCATGACAGCTTTATGCGCGATGGCTTCAGCGGAGGCCAAGCGTTCTTGTGCTGCTCAAAAGTCCTGACGTGACACGACGCAGACCGGTGAACCAGTCAATAAGCATTGATACGTCAACACTTCCCCACGTGAAGCTGCGCCGTATTGGGGTCTTCACAGTTTCCTCCCGCGTCGATCTTAGCGTCCAAATAGGCAGGCTATCATCAACGCCTTTATCTGTTTTCCTTTCGTTAACAGCGAGGACTCGGCCGCGTGTTTCCGAGGGTGCTTGTTGAGTTCGAGACTTTGCGATTTGATCATGCTGGCATTTTCGAGCTAGATGATTACGTCTACCGCAACAATAACAACGCGCGTTATTCCAACGGCAGGCAGTACTGTTGTGTCTGACACTGCCACAACGCCCGCATTCAGCGAGTACCTCTTTGCTCGTGGAAAACTGCGCCTTGATTCTGAGGACAGCTGATGCTTCGCCGGCCATTTTGCGGGCATCATTCTCTGCCGCTTCAGCTGCGAGGGCCATTGTTTCGGCGTCCTCTAACTACAGATCTTTCTTTGTCAGCATCTGCTTTTGCAGCGCACTCAATTTGATGCCGCACACTATTCTATCCCGCAGCATTCGGTCGAGCATGGTATCCAAATTGCAGTTGTCCGCAATTCGGCGAATCTCAGTAATGAGTTCTTGAACAGCCTCACCGTCCAGCTGGCAGCGGATGAAAAAGCGGAAACTTTCTGCAATCTCCTGGCGCTTGGGATCAAAGAACTCGTCCAATGCTTTCACGAATTAGGCTTCTTCGGCGCTATTCTTCCTGATAGTATCTGGACAGTGCGAGTACTTAAGGCTGCCACCAAAAACGCCCGTTTCTTGGCTGACTCTGTCAACCGTGTTGCCTCAAAGTATGCTTCTGCCTTGATGACATACGCCTTCCAGTTGTCTTTCTCGTCGTCGAAGTCCGGCACTTGCTGGTGCGCCATCGTCGTAGCTGACGTCCTGCTAGAACCAGGGTTCTTCTTTCCAGTTCTTCGTCGCCACTTTTACATCGTTCGTCGGTCCCTGCGCGTTGGCGCAAGCGAAGTAGACACAAGCTGACAAGCTGGTAGAATGGGCCTTTACTTTCAGTGTCCGTTGCAATATAAAGACTCATTGGGACGCATCGTAGTGCCGACCAGTGAATCATAAAATCAGTCAGCAGCAAGCAGCATACGGCATTTACAGCCTGTTGCATTGTACTCAGTGGTTTTTTTCGTCACTATAGGTAAGTCTGCACGTTATGTCTCAAATTTCTTTTCAGATTCCAACAAAGCTAAACCGCTCTCCTCCCCGTCCCCAATCCACTTATGCAGTGCATCATTATTGGGTACAAATACCAGTGTGTATATTGCGCCAGGATTGGCTATTTTTCTACGCATAGCAGAAATACACAGCCGTGTTGACGCGCGTGGTTGTGATCATCGTATGTGTTTAGGACATGTAGAAGTGGTTCATGATTGTTTCTTGTTTTATTTTGTGTAGACCACCTGACTAAATGTGCATGGCACTTGATAACTAACTCAACTTCTGATAAAGTGGATCGAGTTGTGAATTTACTCTCTGCTAGTAAATTCCTCTGTGGTAATTTAGGACTTATCAAACGGATGTGTGCACTAAACTCAAGGACATTCACTTGAGCATTACAGATGTGAAAAAAATGACTGTCACAATTTGGACAACGCTCAGAAGCGGCAAACATAGTCAAATAATAATAGTAATAATAATAATAATAATAATAATAATAATAATAATAATAAGCTTGTATAGTTATTCTACCATTCTTATGATGCTAATCATATATTTATAATAATCTGTAAATTTCTACGTCCTGAAAACACCATATGATAATGAAAGACGTCGTAGTGGAGGACTCCAGAAGTTTCTACCATTTGGTGTTCTTTTACGTGCTACGGTGTTCTGACATCGCGCAGTACACAAATCTCGGTCATTTTAGTTGACGGCGTTCTTAGAAATGTATGTGCAATGAGCCCGCTCATGCTGGAAACTTGGATCAATGCAAAACCATTCAAACAAAACAACCTAATCAAAGAATATTACCACGATCCTTCCACATATTTTGTTATCACCCTGTATTCATATGTAAATATCACCGAAAAACTGTGCTTGGAGTGTCCGAGAAGCTTCGGGCCTGTAGTAGAAAATTTTGTTAAGATAACGCCCACTTCTTAAACATTTCAGATTATTCTCGAATCCACGTCGCCGCTAGCGATAACGCTAGAATTTTAGATGGCAAGTGCCTAATTGGCGACACGATTCGCTGCTTGTTAGTTCATTGCCAGCGGGCGCTCCGTTCGCCGCTATCAGTGCAAGACTGGTACTGTAATCCGACTTTCCGTTTACCGGGCACAGGCTTCTCCCAAATAAACAGTTTGATCTCAACATATACCCTCCTGTCTTCGCCACATCACGACCCCGCGACATCTGGTAAAGGTGCTGCTTTGCTCATTTACCGGACGCCCCCGTGAAGCCGTGAACCCAGCCCAAGTCGCGGAGAAGCCTCCGACGCCAGCCATAAGCACCGCATACAACAAGGGTACTACCGGAGTACCGACCTCTACAAGACAAGGCTTGGAAGACCAAGGCCATTACCTCGACTAAGGCGGATATGACAACCGCTGCGTCATAGCACGCGTGATCGTCATGAATCAGCCGAGGGAGCCACTGACATTCCGTGGGTCATCGTTTCAAGAACCGGAGACCTGGCTGGAAACTAATGACCACGTGGCCACTGGAACACGGAAGAGAAGCTCCATCACGCGTACTTCTACATGGAAAACGCCACAACAACATGGCTCGAAAATCGAGAGTTTTCGCTTCAAACCTGGGAGCTTTTCTGCACCGCATCCCTGCAAACATTCACGAGCGTCTCTCAAAGAGAGAGCCGCTGCTTTGTTACTGACCTGGGTGCAGCTGTCAAATGAAATCGTGATCTTTTCCCAAAATAAATGACCCGCCTGCTCCATCACACTGACCCGGACTTAGCTGAGGACAGGCGCTCTTAGCGGGTTTAATGTGAAACCCAGCAATGACTGTTATGTGTCCTCTAGTACAGTAATGACCGCAAATATAAAAATAACGTTGTTTGTTCGATTGTTAACAAGAATTACGAAATTTTATTTTGAAGCCGTTTTTCCAAGTAGTGAAAAAATAGCAGAAATGGCAAATTTGCTGCTTCAGGATGAACTACTAATTTTTAGCAGGAACGTTTTTTTGAGAATGCCCCTATGGATACGGTAGAAAAAAAAGCGGATGAATGAATACAGGTGATTGAAGCTGATTTGGGTAAAAAAGCATCCACTGAAAGTATTAATGAAAGGTGGTCGTTATTACAACATTGTTATATTGAGTTAGGAGTGCTCGTGATTTAGTGAAATATTCAAAGTGTAATAAAGCGGCATGTTTGATGAGGACGCAAAAGGAAATACAGAATGACAGATGCTCTCTTTCAACTAGGAATTCTTTTTGGAAAAAATAATACTTCAGGTACAGCTTTTCCTCGGAGAAATGCCTTCTGCTGTTAGGAAATACTTGATGACTTCCCCATTTTCATATTATTCAGTAACAAAGTAGCTAAGAGATAAATAATAGGCTGACCAGTCTTCAACATTTAGGATACTGATCTAACTCCTCACTTTTTGCCCTATCCTACTTCTAGGCGGATGACTCAACAATTTTAACTGCGTGCACCTCAATTGATAGTCTTACTTCTAAGACAAAAAGTGGTCTTGAAAATTTGATTCACTGATGTCCTCGAAATTCTTTGTTCATTAACCGCACTAAAGTGGTTTTTATGCTATATCACCCCATGCATCAATGGTCATTGAATTTCCGTTTGTAGTGGTCAATAATTATTCTATCGAATCTTTCAGTCATTTTTATTCGTTTTTTAGAGCGATGCTTGTTTCAACCTTAAAGTACACTTCCAATGTCTCACACCCAAAGCAAAAAGCTCCCTATGGTATTAGCATTCTCGTCAAGGCACGCCCACACTTTCGTCTGAATACCTTGGATTAACTTTACTATGCCTTCGTTCACAGTCACTTCGTCTACCGCATTGTGCCCTGGTGAATTACATTTAGCGCTCATCGGGCATCTGTACATTATGTTCACAACCAGGCTATACACATTATCATAGTTCAGTCACCACTATCTAGTACATTGAACAAGAGCATCGTTTTCTAACCTTTCAGGAGTTATTCTATTTTAACACGGGAATCTTTACATATATATCTTCACTCAAACATACCATTCATAGTTTTTAATAAAAAGTTAACTGATAAATCAAAACACAAATCAATTTGCGTCAAATAGTATCTTCTTTTTACCTAAAGTTACAACTAATTATGGCTTATTCACAGTGATTCCTGTCTGAAACGGCATTCCAAGAGACAGAAAAATGTCTCCGTGCATGTTTAGTCGTAAAAAACACTTGTTTTTGTTATTATACAGCGTCGAAATATTTTTCTTTCAATCTATGCTTTTTTAAAAAAACTGTTTTGCCTATTATGTTTTTTTTATTATACCAAAATTGCTTATATTCATGTGGCTGAAATTGCTGCTGGTTTGTGGCATAACCATTTATCTTTTTTATTGCCTTTGAATTATCACAAGTTAAATCTCGCATAGCAGTAATTCATTCATGACTGTTTTATTGTTGCCGCATGTTACCCTTTGGACAAGAGTGTTGCATTGTAATTTGTATTAACCTGATTTGTATCGTTCGCTTGTGATCGGACATGTATTTCAGTGTATTTATATATTCTCGTTTAATTCATTTGCTGTCAAATGGTACTGATCCGTTGAAACTTATTCTTTTCTGTTTGCCATTTGCTTTGATTGTTTAATTTTCCTTTGTTTAACGAGCACAGGAGGTACCCTTGCAGCCTAGAGCCTTGGGACCTGCATAATATTTCTGCTATGTATTACCTTCTTTTGATTCAATAAAATGATTTCTTCGTAAAACTCCATGACTCCTTGAGTCCTTTATGTGGATTCACAAATCCTCATTTGGAGATGTTATGATGATCATTGAAGACTTCAGTCGATTCATGACCAAGAAAGTGCACTATCACTGGTCTACGAATGTCACTCTATAGACTAGCACAGTGCTCTTCTACCCCAGAAAACGGTGTGTTACCGCCCTCTTTTCTAGTTCTCTGAGAACTTGCCAGAAGTATTGTAAAGAATTGGCTTGTTTCGTAGCGCCTTTATGATCGCACACAAGCGCTGCTGCTTTATGAATGACTTGAGAGGTCGGGAGAGATGGCATGCTTGACAAGAAACGGAAGCAATTTATTATTTCATCATTTTAATAGCTCACCATATTCTTTAAAATAAATATTAGGCTAATGGGATGTCATCCCTCTTTCATAGCTCAAGAATATTTTGGAAGTTTAACAAAACGTACCTGTGGCATGCAAAGTCTTGTCTACACATATTTCATAGCAGATATATGGTGCCCCAACACTGGCCAAATTTCTGAGTTACTCGTGGGCCTCCTCTTCGAAGCATGCTGAAAAGACGTTCCAAACATGATATCACCAGTTTCACATGGTATAGATGACTGAAAGTATCACGTTTGAAATGCATAAGCGCTCGAAACCTCCATAAAGTTGGTCATACTAGTGCTTTGTAGTCAAAACAGTCATACTAGTGCTTTGTAGTCGAGTCGTGCCGCTTCGTAATGAAGTAAGTAATATTGTAACAACTGGTCACTGACACAAGTTCATGTATGGAAGCAACGAATATCCAAGTAACCTCATATTCATCGTGGTACAAGCACAGTACTTGTGTTTGCAGTAGAAGCACATATATTCTCAGTTACTTACAGCTAGTACTTCAAAGGACTAGCTGTAAGTAACTTTGTAGACGCACCGAACTTAGAATACTTCATGCTAGTGAATAGCGCCTTCTTCAAGAAAAGGGTAATAATGAATAGAGGAGAAAACGAACTTTCGCATTCCGACCGCAAGACGCAAAATTCCTCAACTGTTCTATGAGTCGTGGGCGGCACGTCGCGATCGCTTCTTTCTGCGACCATCGAGTTCCACACTTGGGCGCCATTGACGCCTCACCGATTTCTTCTGGTGAGTCAGGAACATGTGATGCGCAGTAAACAGGCACTTCTACTTCATCGTCCCCACCAGCCTTATTTGTTCCGGTGAGCAGGTTCGAGAATGCAATTTGTCATCCACGGACCCATTGAAGCTATCCGAGTACGCCCCTGCATCACTGGCTGTGCAATTACCCTTTTTTTGGTTCAATGGCTGTGATGTGCATCAATTACTTTATTGTCTGCTCGATGGCGGTGATATTCACCAAACAATAACTAGGTATGCCGGGTAGGAACGTCAAAACTCCAAATTATAAGAAACAGAGTAAAGTATCTTGATGTATATAAAGCTAACGAAAGAGTGTGTTGGGCGTATTGTTGATTCAGTGACTACGTGAAGATGAGAAAGCTAACTAATTATGCTTCACGCTAACCAGTGCAAAGATTTTGAGTGGCTTGACTTCAAGAAACGGAAATGTGATTAAAGAATTTCTCCAATTGAGTTCGTTACAGACAAATATTTCCAATAAAACCATCACTTTTGTGCCTCTAGAGTTGAATTTGTCGCATATAAGTATGTGCTGTGAAACGGCACTCTAAAAAATATTCACGCAAAAAACCCCGTTCTCAGCGCAATGGAAAACACCGAAAGTATACTGGCTGTTATTTTACAGTACGTGATGCATTCGTCTGTGACCGGCAGGCTCTGACGAATAATATGATATGAACTAATATCGAAAATTCACTAATATGATGTAAAAACGAAACCTTCTTGCTGATGTTGGATTTGCATACACAGCATAATTTTTCTACTGAGACCTTGAGCTTGTCACGTTTATTTCACTTAAGAAATAGTTCATTGCTTTGCAACTCAAAAGCCGCAGCTCCGTAGCTTGTTTTTGCATTCTAGTCATTCTGAAAAATAGGAGCCATCACCATATTTTTTTCCTATCATGCACTTCACCCGGAAGCTTTGGCTGCAATAAATTGCACATTAACAGAAAATGGACACAACCACGTGCCGGCTAAACATACTCTGCAAGAAATGACAGGTACAGTGACTTCGACTTCATCGAACTTCGGTGAATTCAATCATCATTGACAGGGAACTATTTACTAACGCCACTGTGCTTTAACGTCTATGCATTGAGATGTTTGTTGCTACATTGATACAAAAAAGTCAGGGAACTAATACATTGAACATAGCGCATTACGAAATGTTCAAATAAGTTGGATTCTCTGATGAACTGTTGCTTTTGCCTCACAGAGGTGGACCTTCAAGCCTGTATTTAAGAAATTGATGGCCCGTCATTTTCTTCTGTGTTTCATTCGTTTGTGCGCTACCCAACAATGAAGATGTTTCAACTCACCTTTATTTTTAATCCTACCACACACTGAATCATGGGTATCAGGAGAGCGTTCCGCACAGAGAGTTGAGAGTACCGCTTTCTTCCACGACGCCACGTCGTCTCGCCCGTCGGCCAGTCGTGCTTTCTACGGCAGTGGTATGGTTCAATGTGAACAATGCTTGATTTTTCTTGCTTGTTGGATCTTATGACATTTGAAGTCTCATATTTGTCATTTCAAGCACCAGGATTGGTAATTTTTGCGTTTATCTGAGCAGCAAGCATTAACTACACATCACTCAGTGTTACAAATATCAGACAAGAAAAAAACACTGTAGACTTCTTTTAATGTCGCTTTCGTAGCTGCGAAGAATCTCAGTAACAAACGCCCTACCGGGCTTGAAACGAATGAGCAAGTAAGAGAAAGAAGGTGCACAGACATTGGTTTAATAAAGAATTTCAAGGTAAAATAAATTAAGTGAATGCTGGAGAGGTGTGGTTTCCAAAGTTCGTTTTAACCATGAAAGTCTCTACGTAGAGCATACACAACTTTGATTATTAGGGGAGTAGTGATATTTGGAAAGTATTTAAGCGATATTCTAAGGTCTATTATATTTCGAAATATTGATATTGGAACTAAATATCTAAGTTCCATTTCTAGGCATGGCAGTACAAGCAAGATATTGAACTAAAATCTCTAACAGTTGACATCTGCGTATCGATAACAGTGGTCTTGCATGCGGAAGCGAGCCGTTCATGAACTATCATCAAGGTGAATGGAAATACTTCAATAGTTATTTCTCACCTCGACTCTTCCGCCTTTCTTTCAGCTGGAATAGCAGGTGTGGCCAAAAACTGCGCACGCACAAATAATTTTTTGTATGTAATTCACTTTACAACGCAATGTACTACTTAATATTATGGTTGCATCTTAGTTGTATTGATCGCTTTTGCGCCCAGGTTTATAACTCACCTTTTTCCTTTCTTTTAATCAGTTATCGGCAAGAAATAGTTTAGCGTTCTGTTGTTTCTCAAATCACACACCTGTTCTGCCACACGAGCTTCCTTTAGAACATACTTTACGAACGCCTTTAGCACGACGGCATTTCCTTTCTGGTGACAGTAACAGTCTTTGTGTAGTTCCCCGCTTTGAGGCCGCTTGGACAACTACTGTCTAGATATGCGTCCATAAATTAAGGCATTGAATACTCTTCCCACCACTGCCAGACTGCACAGACTAATTTACGTGATCTGCACTGAACTCTTTTCGTGTTTACAATCATCAGTTTCGGTAAACATGATGCTTGCATTCTATACCAGCAAAACATTGGTGTGGGTGAGTTTGTTCATGATCAAGTTTTGGGGTTTGACGCTATGAAACACACCGACAGAGAAACACATAGAAGACTCGACAACCGCTGACTCACCTCTGAATGCCAGAAAGGTAATAACACATTTTTAATGTGTGCACTCAAATGTGAAGAATATCAGGGTGAGCTTTGAAAGCGCTGTCACTGTTTTCCTAATTTTCAAGGCACCTATGTTCTTAAGAAACAGATAGATAGATAGTTAACTTTATTCGGGTCCGGAAGAATCTTCACCCCGTTTTTATAGGGGCAAGACTGCGGGCCGCTCCCTGTTGGGACAGGGAGGCCAAGCCTCACCACCGCATTGTTGGCCTTCTGGACAGGCCGGAGTAGGTCAAACCACTCGTGGCTCGTGATGAAAGCAGAGAAGGCTTCCTCCGTCAAGCCATGGATTGTGTAGTGCTGCTAAGAGGGGCACACCAAGAGCTTGTGCTTAAAGTCGCTAACTGTCCCACAGTCGGGACACAGAGGGGAGACCTCTGTGTACCTGCTGAAGACGGAGAGTGTGGGATAGGACTTTGTCTGCAGAAGCCTGAGAGTGACGGCCTGGGGCCTCATGAGATTTCGATGTGGCAAGAGGAAAGCCCTGCGGCTCATCTGGTAGTGGCTTGTGATCTCTTTAAAGGTGGAGAGAATGTCCCTGAAGTGGGGTGGGTCAGCTTCCGAAAAGGCTGGACCAAGCCCGTCGCCGGTCCCACCCGGCACACTGGCTTCCCAGTGCCCAGCGCGGCCGGCAAGACTTCGCGCCTGTGCTTGGGCCAACTTATAGACGTTGGCCAACCCCCCTACCTCGGCGCCTTCGTGCACCGGGAACCATGTAACGACGTGATGAGTCAGCACCTTATCCTCAAGTGCCCTAGCAAATTCCTCACAAACAGCCCCAGTTGAGAAAGTTTGAAGGGCTGATCTCGAGTCCTCAAATATCGCTTCTCTGTCCAACCTGAGGATTGCCAGTGTGATGGCCAGTTGCTCTGCCTTACAAGCAGACGTGCGGATTGACGCGGCTGATAATACGCGTCCCTTTAGGTCCACAACGTTAGCAACAAAGCGATTGGAGTCACCGTCGTATTGGGCAGCGTCAACAAAACACGACTCGGTCTTATGCGCATGCACGTACCGCATAGGCGCGGAGGCGCGAGCCGTCCTCCTGCCAGCGTTGAAAGTTGGATGCACGTTCCTTGGAATAGGGCAGACTGTAATAACCTGTCGCACACTATCCGAAAGCTGAATGGTCTTATCCTTTAATGTCGCCTGACTGAGCCCGATCTTAGTCAGGATTCCCCTTGCATCCGTCGAAGACGAGAGTCTGGAAATATGTGCGGTCTGCTGAGCTTCAATCACTTCTTTCAATGAGTTGTGTATGCCAAGTTTCGCTAGGTTCTCTGTGCGTGTGTGCATTGGGAGTCCGAGGACTCTCTTAATACACTTCCTGATTAGCGTCTTCAGCTTGGTAATCTCGTGTTTCTGCCATCTGTGCATGGAAGTGACATAATTCACATGGCTCTTGAGGAACGCGTAAAATAGCCTGAGTAGATTATCTTCCCTAAGCCCCCCTTTTTTATTAGAAACCCTTGCAATGAGTCTGAGTACTCCTTCAGCATGCCCTGTAAGCTTATCTATAGTACGCCCGTGCTGAACGTTAGCTTCAATAATCATGCCTAGCACCCGTAGCGAATGAACTCTGGGGATCTCGCACCTGGATGGAGTTGGTACCCTAATATCTGTCTCCTCGGAAGGCCTCCAACCTGTAGGCTTCGGTACCCTTCTAGTGGGACGATATAGGAGCAACATTGATTTAGGTGAGAGACGGACGCCACACTGACTAACGTGTTTCTCGACGCAATGCACTGCCACTTGCAGTGCTTCTACAACGCTGCCGTCCGACCCGCCAGAGCACCAGAGGGCGATGTCGTCCGCATAGAATGTGGAGCCAATACTCTCCATTTGCTCAAGCTCGACTGCCAAGCCCTGCATTGCTACTTTAAACAAGAGCGGTGAAATAAACGACCCTTGTGGCGTACCCCGTTGCCCGAGATCGTAAGCCTTTGATGTTAGGTCACCCAATTTGATGGTGGCCTTCCTACCTCCGAGAAAGGACTGCACAAATCTTTAAAACTTTTCTCCCAGATCAAGGCGGGAAATCGAGTCTAGAATATGCATATGTGACACTTTGTCGAAGGTCTTTTCCAAATCGAGACCGAGAATGGCCCTCGTGTTTCGAGTGTCTCTATTTAATATATCATGATTGATAAGTAGCATGGCGTCCTGCGCAGAGATGTGAGGCCTGAAGCCTATCATGTTTTTGGAAAAAGATCCTCGTCCTCAATGTGCTTACAGAACCGATCATTTATCACATGCTCCACCACCTTGCCCAAGCAAGACGTGAGGGAGATTGGCCGGAGGTTCTCAGCCCCGGGGCTGCGCCCAGGCTTGGGAATAAGAATCACGGACGCAACCTTCCACTCATCTGGAAAGACACCCGATTGCCATATACGGTTGATCTCTGCCGTTATGACCTTTATCGACCTGTCGTCTAAGTTGCGCAGCAGTTTGTTAGTTACGTCATCGTGTCCCGGGGCTGACCAGCCATTGAGCTTTTGTAGTGTTTCGCGAACGTCCGCCTCATGGAACGGCCTATCAAAGCGCACGGCTGGTTTGCCCTCATATCGTGACCAGGCCAGCCCCTGAGGTCCAGCATCGCCCGCCAGTGGAAGATACCTCCGTGCTAAGCGCGTGGCGATTTCGTAATCCCCGTGGTGCTGCCTTTCCGCATGTGGAATTCTATTCAACACCCCATTCTGGCTGGTTTCGGTCTTATTTCCATAGAGCAGGTGCTTGAGTAGGTTCCATTTCCCCCCTATTCGCTTCTGTGCATCCACCATGTTACACACCTCCTGCCAAAGCTGTCTCTCAAGTACTTGGCAATGTGTCATATTTCCTTTTTTAGCACGGCTAGCCTCTTTCTAAGCCTGCGATTGAGCTTCTGTGTTTTCCACCGAGACAGCAGAGAATCCTTGACCTCCAGTAAGTGTGCTAATCTGCTATCCCTCTGATTAACCTCGAGCTCGGTGTGTATTAACTTGGTCACTTCTTCTACGTTCCGTCTGAATCGGGCCATTCACTCTTGGAAGTTCTTCAATAATTAAGCCCCTCTTTCCTCCCTGATCTTTCAGAAGTGATCCCAGTCTATGTATTTAAATGCCCTGGGAGGCTTCCTGCCTACCTGCAACTCTGTGCTGACAATATAGTGATCACTTCCTAATTCTACTTCCAAGTTAGCCCAGGAAAATTCCCCTGCCAACACCACGAATGTGAATGCGGAAGTCGAATCCTGTGACACAGAGTTGCCAATCCTTGTGGGAAAGTTGGAATCGATTATTTGTGTGAGTCTAAGGTCCGCCGTTGCCTGCCAGAGATTCGCGCCTTTGCATGTGGTGTGTGGTTAACCCCAAGCCTGATGGTGGGCATTAAAGTCCCCGGACACAACAATGGGGGCCCTGACCTTGCCTGCTACAGAAACTGCCTTGACCAACGACGAAGTGAAGCGATGCTGCCCCCCATCTAGGGGAACTGTACACGTTGTGGATGAATATGCTATTTTTGAGCTCGCCACTCGGGATAACCTCGCCAAAAAAGGTATTCAATTTTGCACCTACCCATCTTAAGTCATGCTCGATAAAAGTGTGTTCGTTAGAGACCAGGGCGGAGATCCCCCCCCCCTACCTTCCGGCCAATTGTTTACGTATGATGTGTAGCCCGACAGAGAAACTGTATCCGTAATACCTCTTGTAATGAGATAATCTGTGGTCGCGAAGCTCTCGATCTGAGGAACTGTTGTAAGGCCGCCCTTTTTTGAGAGAAGCCCCAACAGTTCCATTGCCAGATCGTGAAGTTCAATATGCTGTTACTCGAAGCCATCATTAGTGATGTCGGCTGATCCAGCCTGGGTGCTACCATATATCGCCCCCAAGAAAGTAGCCCTATTCTTAACCCGCGACTTCATGCCCTTCTTGGCTCTCAGTTTCCTCAGCTCTTCTTCAAGCTTGGAAGTCCTAGCACCAAGAGATGCCATCGCCTTCGTCATTTGCTTAAGAGTTTCCTTATTATCCACCAAAGAATCTGTGGTTTGCACCTGAAAATTGAGCTCCTCGTTTCTCATATGCTCAGTAGTGGCCTCTCTCTTTGCCGGGTAACCTCAGAATAAGTGCCCATTGGCATCTCAGCTATTGGCTACTCCCCTATATTCTAAACGGGCCTGTTTGGTCGCGATGCAGGAGTGGCATTCACCACCTTAGCTCCCTTGATATCTGCTATTTCAGACTTGAGCTGTTCGACAATGCTTCTGAGAGTAGCATTCTCCTTTTGGATACTACTAACTAGCTCGAAGATAACGCTCTGAGTCAGCACCCCCTTTACCAGCGGCTGTGACGTCTTCTTGGCCTTGGTGGCCCACGGTCCCTTGTCAGCCCCTGGTGTTTTGATGCGAACCGAAGAAGTCCTAGATATGGATCTTACTATGGAGGCTGATCGCCCTCTGGATCATGATCGGTCACACTTGGATCGGAAGCGACCGCGCTGTGTCGCACTGGCACCCCCTGGCTTGTCCCTGTGCAATAGTGGAAAGTCTTTTTCCGCGGCGTAGCCTCGTTGAAAACCTAGGTTAGAGTCTTGCCTCTGTCTTTCTTTTCTCCTGTGGCGCACAACATGCCGGATCTGGAAGCGCTGCTTGCATTTTCTCTCTGCTGTTACGTGTGCGCCTCCGCAAAGTTTGCACATCGGCTGGCACTCGTGTTTCTTCGATGGCGATTTCTTGCCGCATCCCCTGCATATGACTTAATCTGGCGTAGGACATACGTCAGCGTGCTGTCCGACCTTGCCACAGGCGTAGCAATCATCCGTCTGCCTTCTGAACATTGTGCAGCGAAACATGGTCGCGCCGCAAGTAACATGATTGGAAACTTTGAGTCCATCGAACAGAATCACCACCGCTTTAGAGTTTTTGATTCGCTTTGCTTCAAGAGCCGTTGGGTTCCTGTCGTGAACAATAAGCGCCTGAAATTTCACCAAGACGATGTCGAGGTCTACCCCTCTATGACCCCTTTGCAAGTGCCGTCCAGGGCAGTTATATATGCATTGACTTCGTACTCCACACTGCCCAACGCAACACTGGATATGCTGGCTCATGCCCTGGCGTTCTTTTCCGTCGGAGTGCTCACCATCGCAATGCTTTGCACGACGTTGGAACAAACTACGTCCTCGGCGATTTCTTCCTAGCCAAGATTCGCCGCCTTGGTGAGGGCGAATGCAAACTTGATTTGGCTAACATGCCTCATGTCGAGGACATTGCGTGAACGGACAATCACCGCAAATGATCTTTCGGAAGCTGTGGCATTCTTGACGCGGCTATGACTTGCTTTTTGACCTTCGTGGGTATCCAACGAGGCTGCGACACCGTCGCCACGCCGGGCTTCGGTCTCGGCGCCTCGCCCGTAGCGTCGGGTACAGTTTTGACTTTCCGTCGATTAAGAGCCGTGGTCCAACCAGGAGACTGAATTTCCTCGGGAGAAACATCCTCTCCGTCTACCGCAACTTGTATAGGCATGGTGCAAGCGCTTACACGATGGCGAATAGCGGGAACGCACCTTGCGTTCCGCAGCTGTCGCGAACAACTGCGCTCAGTTGGCGCGAACGCCCAGGCTTAGCTCGGTGCCGGCTCAACGCTGGCAGACAAGTTGTCTCAAAATGCTGAAAAAGGGCACCCACCTCGAAAACTGGGTGTCCACGGGTTTTTACTGCTCAGGCCAATACGGTGATGCTAAAAGGTCGATGGTTGGTATCCAAAAAACGCTGCAGAACATTGAGAACGACGGAGCCGATTGGAGCGCGTCCGCACACCTCGGCGACCGCAGCGCCTTCTTCTTAAAAAATGAAAAAAAATTGGAGTGCCAAATCGTGGAAGATTCGTGGAAAACTTGCTCGTCAAGCTTTTTATGCTCGAGGCGAAGGCCTTGACATCTAAGCTAATTTTCGAGGTGACTGCTACAGGCGCAACTCTGCAATAGCTCATAGGTCCCCCGCTAGATGGCCCCCAAGATAACTTGATGCCGTTTTGAGCGGCGGCCCGCCATCTTGGGAGTTTACGAAAGAGTGATTCGAGAAGACATGTGAAGATTACTAGCCACACTACGTATAGAAGATGATAAAGCTAATCTTCTAAAGGATATCTATAAAAATAACGAGGTAGTTATAAAACGGGAAGAACGCGTATTTAAACCTATAGAGATACAATGCGGGCTTCGTGGATTCGACAGAAATCTCTCTTGCCACCTTTGTTATTTATGCTCTATCTACAGGGACTAGGAGCCAAATTAGAGGGGAGTAGACTTGGCTTCAGCCTCTCTTTTGCAAAGCAAGGAAAACATGACGAACAGTCATTGCGAGTATTGATGTATGCAGATGATATAGTACTAATAGCTGACAACAAGGAAGATCTGCTGGGATTGATACACATCTGCGGTAATGAGGGAGATAGGTTGAACTGAAAGTTGAGTAAGGAAAAATGTATAATCTTGATTTTTAATCGTAATGAAGACAGTGAGCATAAAATACGGGAAGTCACGCTAAAAATAGTCAATAAACACAAATATTTAGACATATGGGTAAATAATGGGGCTGAGTACCCAACGGAGCACAAAAGATACGTAATGACTAAAGGTTATGGGAATGCAACTGTAATCAAAAATAGAGCATTGTGGAACTACAAGATGTATGACGTGGTGGGAGGTATTAAGAAAGGTATCATGTGCCCGGGTTTGACGTTCGGCATTGTGGTCTTGCGGATGAAATCAGACGTTCAAGCAAGATTTGAAATTAAACAACGGGGCATAGGTACATTTGCTTTAGGAGCACACGGTAATACCTCAAATCAGGGGGTACAGGGTGAGATGGGCTTGACACCGTTCGAATACAAGGAAGCTAGCAGCAAAACGAAATTTCAGGAGCAATTCAGAAAAGTGGGAGAGGAGCATTGGGTTAGAAAAACTTTAGCTACTTGTACATGCAGTTACTGAAACTGAATGGAGGAAGCTAACCCAAAAATTGCTCAGCAAGTATTTATACAACAGCAGAATACCAAGCCAAAAGAAAGCATCGGTAATAAGAAGGTGAAGGAAACATAGAAGAACATTTGGAAGATTGGAACGCGTATGAAATAATCTCTGGAGATCTACCTAACTTTCCAGCAGCGATGATTCTCGGAGTACGTCTCTGCTGTTCGAGGCCAGAATGGGAGTATTGAGGACCAAGATGTCTTGAGCCAAATACGAAGGCACAGACACGGTATGTAGTGCGTGTGGAGAGGAGAAGGAAATGGCTGAACATTTCATAATGTTCTGTAAAGGGCTCCATCCTATAGTCCAAAATATAGGTGTGAAATCTTTCAATGCATTGAGGTTTAGGGACAGTGAAGGCGAAATCGAATTTAAACAGGTAGAAAGAACCAGGAGGAGGGCTAACTGATTGGTGGCTGCAATCCAGGCGAGAGTGAAATTCAATCCCATAACACACAGTGATAGTACCTAACATTATGGCTAGGTGGCGTGAGCCACCACCAGATTTATAGGGCACAGCCATATACATCCATTCATCCGGCCTGGAACACACCTTCACTTCGTCGAGTCCACTGCATACACGGGTGCTCCGCTAGATACAGAGACTCGTGCCTATATTGCGCAAGTGCTTTAGGCACCCTCGCTTTTTCATCACTGGGAGCTGAGCGCACATCACTACGTAGCTATTCCTCATGAACGCCTTGGGAGCGAAGGCCGTGGCGCGGAGAGCTCGCAACGCCTCTGTAATGCTGGCCCTCCACCTAGACGTCACGGCGAGAACTCGCGAGAGCGAAGAGGGCTCGTCAACACGTGTACCCCGAAGTGAGAGCCCATGAAGCAGAGGCGGCACACAAGTGGTGCCACGAGAACAGCGAAAAAGAACCCGTATCAAAATTGCTCTCTCCAACTTTCAACTGCTACCTACATATCAAAATCCCCTTTTCACATTTATTTATTTATTTATTTATTTATTTATTCGTTTAATCAATACTGCCGACTTCTATGTGAAGTCGTAAGAAAGGGTGGATTACTCATATACATTTGATATTGCATTTTTCAATGCAAGGAAATAACAGAAAGGGCCTATAAGAAAACCAATTTATGGAGAAAAAAATTTAGAAGTGTTCTGACTTTCAAACAGTGAAAATATGAATCAATATAGCACTTTTTTTTGCATAGGATGAGCGAGGTTTACCTAGAAAAGGCACAAACAACTGATATATTGACATAATGAGCAAGAAAAGTAAAATATGTGCACAAAGTAACATACTACTGAGATGGTGCTCATCAGAGGAAAGCAGTACAACTCAGATAGAAAATAAAGGCAGTGTCAATGATAATGTTATATTGCAACAAATCGATCAGTTGAACACTGTAATTTCTGTCGTATTTGTGAATGAAGAAATAGTTGTCGTTAAAGTATAGTCATCGGAGAGCACGTTCCAACTAGGAACTGTTTGAGGAAAAATGGTGTTCAGAAAGTTGTGGTTTTACATGAGAATTCCTCAACTTTCTTGCTAAGATGCGACCGTTTCATTATGATGGTTTACTATATTTGCCTCAATCGACTTTCCCCTTATTATGATAGATCTGATAAATAAGTTTCAGTCTTTCACAGGCGCGCGTGCGTTGTGAGGGTTCCAACTGAGACATTTCCAGGAGGGCTGATGGGGACGTGCTTCTACTGTAAGTGTTTCAGATAAACCTTAGAAATTTTATTTGTTCACATTTCTGTTTTTTATATTTCCTATCATGTGAGGGTTCTACACGGAAGATGCGTATTCTAAAATGGGTCGCATCTGTGCTTTATACGTCACCGTTTTATTTTCTTTATTAGTCTTGCAGGTGGTTCTTCGTACATGCCTTAGTATTTTCCTTGCCTTTTTCTCTTGTGTATTCTATGTGTTCATATCACTCTAAATCGGGAGTAATTAGTACACCTAAGTATTATTAGCTGTGAACGAGAGATATAATGTTTGTGTTAATGAATAAATGAAATGCAAGGGACATTTTTACGTGTAATTCTTACAGTGACACTTTTTTTTCATTAAACTTCACCTGTGATGTCAAACATCAAGAGTGTATCGTTTTCACAGATTCATTTAAGGTTGTATTGTCCTTAGGGTTATTGATGACATGGTAACAGATCCACCTCTCTGCAAAAAGTGTTAATTTAACCGGTATGCCACCGGTGATACCAATAACGACTACTAAAACACAGACAAAGGACGGAACTTTGTAATATACTGGAGTTGACAGGTGATAAGGTGGCGCTTACGTCTTCTACAGAAACTCGCAGGTATCTATGGAAAAATGCGCCCGTATCCATGCTAGTAAATAACCATTTTTAGGATTGATTATGATATTATAAGCAACATCTGATGAGAAACGCGATAGAAAGCTTTGTTCAAAATCAAGGAACATAACGTCACCTTCACTATAGCTGTCTACAGCACCTATAGCTGTTTAGAGCAACTGTTTGAAGCAGTTGTGTCCTAGTTGAGGGCACTTTCCGCTAATCGTTCTGCGGCGACTCAATGATGTCATTAGCCTGAAAGATTGCCGAGATGTGTTTATATAATATGGGTTGAAGTAATTTCGCACAACCAGACAACGAAATAGGCCGGTGTGAAGTCTCTAGAGACTTGTTTTTTGTCCAGGCGTTTTTTTTTTTTGAGTGTGTCGTTCTTCAGCCCCAGCGACAGAACGGCAGCTCCATAAACGCTAATGTTTTCTATGGGGACTAAGTTGTTTAGCGATGGGACAGAATGAACGACTTCGCTATCGTTTGTGACCACCGGGCTAAAGTAATTGTTCCATGCCTGTGTGATATCTGCACTGTGGGTTACATCTGTGTCGTTTATTGAAAGTGTAAAGGATCCTTTATTTTTTGGTGCAATATGACGCCAGTACTTTGCGGGAGATGAAAGAAGAAAGCTTGATAAGGACCATTCCTGATTTTGCTCTTTAGCTTTTATAATTAGGCATTTGATCTGCACGCGCAGTCATTGCACTTTTTCGGTGCTGTTCGTTGAGGGGCGTCGTTTTTGCAGTTTTCAAGCTTCTTTTAGGTTGCGACTCACCCGTATAATTTTGTTTCGTTGTTCAGGAATTTATTGTTTTCAATACTCTATGTTTGCATGGATCGAAATCCCGTAAACACCAATTATTTAGAAAAAACTACACGCGATCAACTAAATGTTCAGCCGATTAGTAAAGCCAAGTAAACTAAGAAAGTTTTTTTTCATAGCATCTAAAATGTCGACGTCATGATCTCGAGTGAAGAGAAAATTCTTCTTTTTTTGGACTTGTTTTTTCATAAAACCTATTTTCGTAGTTAAAGAAACCATCTGATTATCAGATATGCCTTCAAGTACCTCAACCTGTGGGTAGCGAGGAATACTTGCGCTATTGGCAAGAAAAAAGGTCCAGAACTGTGTTGCTGTTTTTTTGAGTTCGAGTGAGCTCCTTCACAAGTTGCGTTAAATCGTGCCATAAAACAAGGTCAACAAGTGGTTTGAAAGCTCTGCAGAGCATATCAGGAAAACCTTGGGCCCAGTCTATTAGAGAAATATTGAAGTCATCAGCTAGTAGCAAATTACACGCGATGTTTCTATAAGGGCAAAAAAATTAATTTACTTGATCAAAGAACGCGTTATCAGTCTTCGAGGGGTAGTAAAATCATCCAATTACTAAAGTGGGCTCATTGAGAAAATTTTTGATAATAACACACTCAACTCCAAGAGCGTCCGGTAGCCTGGAGACGTTTAATGATTCTGAAAGTAAAATAGTTGATCCATCATCTCGGGAGGCTCAGTCGAATCCGTTGATCTTGTAGTGAGCAGGTGGAATTTCAGCGTCAGTGATGTCACTGTACAGTCATGTTTCGCTTATGATTATTACGTGAGGCTTGTGCGCAATAACAATGCTTTGCAGGCAGTCTTTATTATTGAATACGCTGCGTGCGTTCATATTCAGGTACCTATGTGCTCTTAGCTGCCCATACAATCATTTTGTCTATCGGGATTTGTCACAGTCTTTCCCAATCTGCGCCCTTATCTCATTATTGTCCCATAATGTCATTGATCTTGATGTTGTCGTAAATAAGCTGCGCTTTGCTTCCAGATGTTCTGTCTTTAGCGCAGCTTTCCCATAGTTGATTTCTAGTGTGCCAAGTGGGAGCTAAAAAGTCTTCCGAGACAGTAATGTTTTTTTTGCATCGAACAATTTCAGAGAACGTTTAGCTTATCGCGGTGGTCCAAAAACCTAATGTATACTGGGTGTAGTTTCACTTTTTGTTTACGCCTCATTCAGTACAGTCGTTCAACTGACGAATCCTGCATTCCAAATTTTTTCGTAAATATTTCATCAACAATTTCCACTGTAAAAGATTCGGTCCTCTCACTTTCATTCTCTGCAATGCCAAATATAATGAAATGATGGCGCCTACTTCGCTCTTTAAGATCAACAAGCTTTCTCTCCCATGCCTGATTGCTATCTTCTATTCTGTCAATGCTTGTTCCAAGTTCTAAAGTTCTAAGCCCTTCCACACAGAATCTTCACCGCTCTTAAATTTTGACTCTATTCTATGTAATCTTTATAGGATGGTTTTCCGACCAGCAAAAATTAGCGAGAGCAATTCTCGGTCACTTGGACCTGGATTTGGTTCCACATCACCAGAAAGCAGTGGCAACGGTAGTGCAACGTTTTTTATCACAGAAAAGCCCTCAAGCGGTGTGGGCATGCTATACTTCAGCAGTCACAATATTTTAATGTTCAATGTGGAACGCATATTACAGCTTAGTAGTTAGTAAAGAAAGTCTTCTATATAATTGCATCGATATGCAAATTATTACATCTCGTGTATAGGAATGTGCATGATTCGTGTTTAGAGAATGGTAGAAGAGTTGAACAGAAGATTCAAGGGTTCACCCTATCAGTTCCCAGCAGGCTTCCTTAACCATTCACTTCAAGGAGATCGCAAGTGTTTTCCTCCCTTAGGCAGGGAACAAGCCCGTCCGCATGCCTTCCATCATTTTGCCTGACGCTTAGATTCCTTATGTCATGTATTTTTGTTGCGTTGCTGATTTAGTTTGAACATCTTGGTTTTTGACGTCATTTATTCTTCAGCCAAGTTTGAGAATTTTGCAAATTTTTCGCAGCACGTGTCTTCTGTTACGATTTGTTCCCTTCTCATGGTGTTCTTTCGTTTCTGCACGCATGCTTCATGTGAATTTATTTTCCATAAAAACAAATTATAACATTGTTTTACCGCTGTTTTTCACTTTTGACATAGCGTGATTTTCACCGTGAGTTTCTAGCGATGATGGTATAGACATATCTGCAATGGTGGAGACAATAAATATTACGCCACTTCCACTAATTAGAACTATGCGTAGATGCGAAGCAGCAGGCAATAATGCTTACACTGGCTGTGGCGTAGTCGCTGGCACCCTTTGCGGCATTGCGTAGGAGAGAAACCTGGCAAGGCGCAAAGCACGCAGCGACGGGCCGGTGTTTAATACTGGAACATGCAAATCGCTGCAAATGGGCAATGAGAGACAGAAGACGCCCATTGCATGGAAAAAGACACCTGCAGTTCTTTTTAGTTTACACACAAGTTGTGAATTGTTTTCGTTCAACAACGCACCGGAGAAATCTCCTGCAGCACTACCATGGCGGACAAGAAACAGAGCTTATATGCAGATGGAGCCCAGCGAACAGTTTTCCCACTCATGGTTGCCAGGTTTAGCTACTTTGTGCCCATTTAGCTACTTTTTATGGTGGAGGCACCGATAAAATGTCTCGGCTACTCGGCTACTTTTTGGCTACGTTTATTTTTCTCAATTTTATCAAATTTAAAGTACTTCGGGACGTCGCCGCCCCTGTCAATGTCCAAAATTTTTTTGCTTGCAGTCCACAAAAGTAAAGGTTTTGAAATACGTGGTGTCGGCTGGGGCCAGAGCTTGCGGAAACTCGAGGTCGCTTCGCCCTTTTGCCGCTTTATATCCGGGGACCACGCACTTCCGCTGTCCACAGCACTGGCTCATTTGCGCGCGATTTCGAGTATGCATGCTAGCCATGGGGAAGCACGCCTCCTCACAGCGAGTATTTCGCAAGCAGTAGATCAGCGATCCGAAATTAAAAGGCAAGATTTCATTGCTTCCGGCATTATAGTAAACCGAAATAAACTTTGGATAATGCACCACTCTGCTTGATTCGCGTTGCGTTGCAGGTCGTGTGCCAGACTCTGTGTTTACGTTTGCACTGTTTGGTTTATTATTGAATCGCATCTTCAGAGAATGATTAAGAGCATGTGACGTGCAAGTACTGCTTGCAAAGTAATGTTACTTCTTCTAATTTTAAAAGAACAACAATGTGTGAAGAGTCGTTTTTACAACAATGCAACATTTGCAACCATTGTGGCTGCTAAGCTCAACAATTTATGCTTGAATCTGAGCAGTTCTGAATCTTAAGTGTTAATACTGTACTTGCTTCCTTTTCACAAAAAAGTGTGGTATTTTGGCGCTCAAATAAAGACGTCACCGCAGTTCTCATGCACGCTTGGCTTCTGTTGGCTAATTTAATGGCCTTTGGCTTAAGTTGGCTACATTTTCCCTAGTTTTTCTCATTTTTGTACTACTTTACATCTTTTCACCCTGTAAACCCCGGTGCCGCTCTAGCAGTCGGCTTTTTTTATCAAGGAACTTGCTATCAGATGCTGCGTGCGTCTGTATTACGAGGCGAGTTAGGGGTAGCGCTGGAGAAGACAAAGGGGGAGAGGATGCGCAATGGGGGTGTTAATGCTACAGGGAGGGATGCCTAGAGGAGAGAGAGGCAGAAGCGAGCGTGTGGGCTAGCAGATGCTGCGCGCATTGCCTTTTGCAAGATGATGTTGAAGAGGGGTACAAGACGCGCACACGCAAGAAGGGTGGTCATGCCACACACTAGATTGAGCTGGAACAACGCTTCTTCTATTTTTCTGTGCCAGCCGCATGAGTGGTGCTGTGCCATGTCCTGTTACTTTATCAATTTAGTCCCAAGATGTTACTCTCCCCAATTCGCCCTTAGAAGCCGCTTGGCGGCTCTGTCCTAATAACCTCTAGCAGACGGGAGTTGCTCAAGGGATTTCAAGATGAACTGTTGCGCTGCCAGCGACCTCCGACGTCAGCATAGCTTTCGCCAACTGGTTCACCCTCCGGAACCTCTTGACGCCGTGCAACTCTCGCCGTGTAGTGCCCCGACCTCGAACTTTCTCGACCGGCTCCCAACTTTCTGATATCTTTTTTAGAGGCAAACCTGCCCTTAGTCTAAACTTGTCATGCGACACGTGTCATGTGACACAAAATGGCAGTATATCTCCCAAATGCAAACTGCCTTTGAGTGAGGATATTATAGATGGTGATCTTCCGCTCCTCTGCGCTGCGCTACTGCATGGTTAGTTCCTTGGTACGCGGAAAATGAGTGCTTCTCTCAGTCTCTTCAATAGTCAAGGTAGGTGGCGGATCCTTGGTGTGGCACGCACGAAGCAGAGTAGCGGGCGCGTTGAAAACGCTTGCGCTCGGCTTCCTTGGCTCGCGTTTCGTCGCTGTTACTCATGCGCTTTCTGCGTTCTCGAACACGATCGGACGCATGGACGCATGCACAGACGGATGAACACATAGATGGATGAATGGAAGGACACTT
>NW_023613544.1:0-40839 GCF_013339725.1 Rhipicephalus microplus
TTTTAACTTATTTATTTTTAGAGCGTTTTCAGGCGTTCAAGAAAGCCCCGCCTGTTTACGCGTACCTTAAACGCTAAGTGGCGTCTACGTCTACACGAGATAGAAAGAATTATATAGAAAGAAACAGAAAGATAATATTGGTGGAAAATTCTTTGGCGGGACGGGACTCGGATCCGCGTATGCACGATCCAAAGGCAGGCGGCCCAAATGCGCGGCTAGCTAGGCACGCCAACACGGCAAGGTAAGGATTGCACAATATAGCAAGGGGGTGGCAAAGAGAAGTGAGGATATGGAATAACTGTGCGAGAATAAGGAGGAGGGAAGATTGCCAATGGGTGAGAGTGAAGCGTATAGCAGAGCCTTGCATAGCATAGAAAAGCAAGCGGTGAGAAAGAAACGGGGATGAGAGAGAGAATGACAGGGAGGCGTTCACCACCTGCTCTGCTGTTTGCTCAGTCTTCGCAACACTAATACGTCGTTGTCATATCTTCAAGGGGCAAAGCTTCTAAGGACCGTAGAATGTCACTTTGTCCATAAACCATCCCCCGGTGTCTACAACAGATGTAGAAGCCGAAACATCCGCGAACAACAATAGGTTATCGAAAGGCTGTTAAACCGAACCAACGAAATAAAAGGCCACAACGCCGGAAAAACGCCCACATTTAACCCCCCCCCCCCAACCAATGAAAGCGTATAACAGAACACTAGGTAAACAAGAACAAAATGAAAGACTATTAATCGTGCCGAAAAAAAAATAGAAGGACGGTTCATGATCGAAAGCACATTGCTTCGTCTCATCATAAGCATTTACTTCGTAGATGTGCGTTCATTGTTTCTTGCATAGGTGGACGAATAGTCAGTCATCTTTACCTGCATCGCTCAATCGAAATGAAAGGACTCCCAAAACATGGCAGCATATTCACGGAGTGAATAATGGATAGTGGGGCGAAGCATCCGTCCGTCCATTCGTTCTTGCTTCCGTCCATCCATGCATGCGTCTGTGTGGCCGCCCGTGCGTCCATCCGCCCGTCTGTGCGTGCGTCTGTTCGTGCGTCCGCACGTTCATCTGTGCGTCCGTCCCTGCTTTCGTCTATGCATCCGCTCCTGCGTCCGTCCATGCGTTCATTCGTCCATGCAGCCATCCGTGCGTCCGTTCATGCATCTGTCTGTGTGTCCGTTCGTCCACCTATTCAACACTCCAAGTACCACCATCTCGCATCTTTTCATCATATATTCCACATATAGAAACACCGCCATCCAGCGGACATTCGAAAGACTGAACGATAGCAGGCACACGCACACTTTCTTACGGCATGCGTTTCGTGTCTACTTCCTACCTTTAACCACCTCGAGTTCACTGTATTCGTGGCACTGCGGCCCAACGCTCAAGAAACCTTTTTAAAACCTAGGAAGTTATGCCCAGCGAGTATAACGTAGCAACCCTTTTTTGTCTTCTGTGCGTTGTTGAACAATAAAAATTTCCAGCGTGTGCTTTAACTAAAAGCCAAATTTTCCTGTTTCTCATTCACCCATAGCAGCCATTGGCATGTACACTGAGCATTATTTTTTATTGTTGAACGACACACAGAACAAATCTCTCACCGGCACCACCTTGGAGGTCAAAATGTTATACTTGTTACACCCTACTACATTGGCTACGAGGGATGAATGGGTGCCGCTATAAAAAGCTTTGCCCCTAAAAATGATGGTACGTTGACGCTGATCCATGAATTGCAGCCTCTCTTTCTTATTGCTTCGAGAATAGGATGATTAGATCGAGTCGGTGTGCCCTTGCACGGCGCATAAACGGCGCGAACGGTGAGCACGAAAAAAAAAGCACTGATCCCAAGTGCTTATCTGACACGAAGAATTAAGCTTTCCTCATTAGTATCTCTGCACAAATATCCTACAATAGATTGCAAAAGTCATCTGCTGAAGTGCGACACGATACAGTCAAGCCATGGACGTACCGGAAAATCTGAAAACATATGCCACTCGTTTTTTTTTCAAGCCAAAGCCGAAATGCCGATACACTTATCCCCTCCTTTCCTAATAATGTACGACCTATTTTAAGTTTAGCTTCTGAACTTAGTTTTTTTGGGATTATTGTATTGTTAAATATAGGTGTGCATGTGCACTTTCTTTTTGCAATGTTCTGTATGGTTGCAACTCCAAATATTTGTAACAGGCCTATTGTGCTTTCACTCATGCCCTGTTCATTACTGCGCCATCCGATGTGCTGGCCCGAAGTTTGCAAGTGAAAGAGGGTCTACACTTGCGAACTTGAAAAAGTTTACCCAAAAGTGATTGGCTTTTTTTAGTTCTTTTCTAATTAACTAAGGATTCCCGTTGGCTGTATACCACATTGTCGGTCACGCTGTTTAGCAACTGCTGGTTTCAATTCACCACAGCGACACTGGCTGTTACACGTATACGCAGTGTCTGATAGTTCTAATTATTCGTTTCGAAAACTTTACTCTACGCATCCAGTTTCTTTGTTTGCGAAAGGCTAGCAATACCATTTACTTTTCAATATTCAACGCAAGTTAATAGCGAATCGAACTTCGAGCAGCCTTGTTAAGCTTTTCTGCCATTCTTCACGTAGCTTCCAGGAACAGGCTTCACGACAGCCTCTTCTATAGCTCTATTTTCGACATTCAGAAGCCTTGCTATACTCTGATACACAATAAGATCTGTTTATTTTCTTATTTTACAACTGTGCTGCTCTCTTTTTCCAGACAGGTTTGCACACGAGCCGACATTTGAGGTTGTTGCTGCTTGATAAGTTTCGACATAAGTGAATAGATGTTGGCACACACTGCACACAAGACAACAGTTTCCGGTAGAACTTCATTTTTCGGGAGTGATAACCTTAATCAACAGAAATTAGGGCCCTAGCCTCGGCGCAGAACAAAGCCAGCAACGTATTTAGTAACGACATCAGCATAGCCAATAATGCGCCAATATATAATCATATGCCACACGTACAAGCGAAGAACAACGTTATTGAAAACATAGACACTGAACCCGATGAAGGTATAGGGGCGCTCTTTCTAGTCTTTCGCTTTGTTGTAGTAATCATACAATAAATGCAAAAAAATTAATGTAAATACAAAGACACGTTGCCGGTGGCAGAGACCTAACCTACAATATTCGAATAACGCTTCCGGTTTTCGATCAGTTAAGAAATCGCGTGGGCCATGCCCACATCCGAATTATCGGGTACTTTTCAACATGTAAACTAGGTAGAATTAGCCCGTGCTAAATGTAGAGAATTTAATCACCATTCATTAGAATTTAATCAACCAAAGAAACAAGGAGGATTTCGAACAGGCTACTCAACAATCAACCACATTAATACTATCAATCAGGTAATAGAAAAATGCTCACAGTATAACCAACCACTATACATAGCCTTCATAGATTACGAGAAGGCGTTTGATTCAGTAGAAATATCAGCCGTCATGCAAACACTGCGGAATCAGGGCGTAGATGAAGTATATATAAACATTCTGGAAGAAATCTACAGGGGATCAACTGCTACCATAGTGCTTCATAAAGAAAGCAACAGAATACCATCAAGAAGGGTGTAAGGCAGGGGGACACAATTTCCCCAATGCTATTTACCGCGTGCTTACAGGAGGTTTTCAGAAGCCTAGAATGGGAACAGTTAGGGATAAGAGTCAATGGAGAATACCTTAGTAACCTGCGCTTCGCCGATGACATTGCATTGCTGAGTAACTCGGGGGACGAATTGCAACTCATGATTACGGAGTTAGACAAGGAGAGCAGAAAGGTGGGTCTTAAAATTAATCTGCAGAAAACGAAAGTAATGTACAACAACCTAGGCAAGAAGCAGCGCTTCGAGATAGGTACAGTGCACTTGAAGTTGTAAAAGACTATGTCTACTTAGGGCAGGTAATAACCGCAGAGCCGAACCACGAGATTGAAGTAACTAGAAGAATAAGAATGGGGTGGAGCACATTCGGCAAGCACTCTCAAATTATGACAGGTAGATTGCCACTATCCCTCAAGAGGAAGGTATATAACAGCTGTATCTTGCCGGTACTTAGCTACGGAGCAGAAACCTGGAGACTTACAAAGAGGGTTCAGCTTAAATTGAGGACGACGCAGCGAGCAATGGAAAGAAAAATGGTAGGTGTAACCTTAAGAGACAAGAAGAGAGCAGAGTGGATTAGGGAACAAACGGGGTTAAGGATATCATAGCTGAAATCAAGAAGAAGAAATGGACATGGGCAGGGCATGTAGCGCGTAGACAGGATAACCGCTGGTCATTAAGGGTAACTGACTGGATTCCCAGAGAAGGGAAGCGGGTTAGGGGGAGACAGAAGGTTAGGTGGGCAGATGAGATTAAGAAGTTTGCGGGTATAAATTGGCAGCAGCAAGCACAGGACCGGGTTAACTGGCGGAACATGGGAGAGGCCTTTGTCCTGCAGTGGACGTAGTCAGGCTGATGATGATGATGAAATGTAGAGAAGAGGGTGAGCGGCGTGTAAATCACACTAACTTCAGAAGAAACATGCTTGTTTTCTTTGTTAGACACTATAATATCCGAACTGACTGACAAAAATGCCAGGAGAAAGATACGTGAAGCAATTGTATTGCGAAGAAATCTGAGAAGTTAACACATAGTGTTAAGCAACTCGTGTTAGAGTCGAGACGTTGGTATTATTGATATATGATGTGCATGCTGCAGTCGATTGGTGTTTCTATGTATGAATGGTTGACTATGTCTTGTGGAGCTATAGCTGTACGTGTATATAGTATATTATGTTAATAACTGAACGAATAACAACCCTGCGACCGCAGTTGACTTTGTCCTGACACGACGCTTGTATACAGTCTTTTCTGAAAGTGTTCGAAGTAGTGGCATGGCTCTGTGGTAGAATACAGGATTCACATGTGAAGTACCTTGCGACAATATTGATGTGAGCGTTCATTTGATTTATTTGCTTCTATCTGTATTTTTCACCCATTGATGATGCATGCGGCTGGCACGAACGCAGCATTTGCTTCGGAACGGGCCTTTTCCCGCTATCAATTTTATGTTTTCATAGTAGTACTAAATCACTATATTGGGAAAACCGTTGGTTTCCTAAGCGGACAAGGCTGTCATGCTGTGCCCAGTTGCCACCTCGTCAGCGTGTTTGATAGGCCGGAGCTGGCCATCTAGGCTTGTGGTGAGGGGAGGCGGGAGGCGGGGGTTTCTCTGCCAGGTTTTACTAAACGGTGACTGTCCGAAGAGGTCTTGTGGGGGGGGGGCGTTTACTGCTTCCCCAAATAATGTGGTCCACGGTTGCGATTGGTGTCTTGCAAAGAATGCACGTAGATGAAAATAGGGCTGGGTAGAGGCGTTGCTAGATGTACGAAGAAGAGAATGTGTGGGTTTGAAGCCGCCGCCAAATTATTTGTTGAGCTTTGTGTAGTTGCGGATATGGAGGTGGTATTGTTCGTGTTGTTAGCTCGTAGTGCTGCGCGATGTAGTGAAAAATGAGGAATCTTGGTTTGCTTCTCCGTCGTGGTTCGAAGTCTGGCCCACATCTCGGCTTATGAATCTTCAGACTTGTCCTTGGGTGGGATTATTACCGGGGAGGCAAGTTGTTTGAAACTGCGATCTTCATCATCGGTGCTGCTGGCGGTGGTGTTGCCGAAAGTGTTACGTGCCACTTCGGAAAGATGGCGGAGGAAGCGTACCGTGGTTGGGGAGACCATGCTTGTGTGAATCAGATGATGGCATATTTAGAGTCATTGATGACTGTTTGGAATCCGGCCATTGCAGCAAGGGCCCTGCCGGCTTCTTCAGCCACGTTTGAGTGCTGTGCGGGTGTGGAGCCGGGGTATGTTTTGGTTGGCTATTTATAGACAGGGTTGCGTTTCGCCGATACATTGATTGAAAAGGCATGTCTGGGGGCGTTGCACCTGGCCGCATCTACATGAGCAGCTTTTCTGTTTGTATAGTAAGGACTGTGATGATCCTTGGCGCATACCAATCGTCTACCGTTATGAATGCCGGACAGCATGTCCTTTACGAACGGCTGCACCATGGAGTGTTTTTTTATCAGGGTTGGTAACGTGATCAAGTCTGATCTACTTGGTGATGAAGGGATACCGATACGCTGGAGTATCCATCTTCCAGCCTTACTGCCATGCAATCATTCGATCTGTGTAGTTCGGTGATCTTTGATAAGTTCGCCTAATGCATCTTGAATTCTAAGACTAAGGAATTGCGTTGTCGATGAGGTGTGGAAGAGGCCCAGGGCGATCTTGTGGACTGTGCATGCAAGTCTTTCTACTTTTTCTTTTTGAGTCTTGATGAGTCGTAAGCACGGTGAGGCATACATGATCCTTGTAGTTACAAAGACGTTTAAGAAATGTCGAAGTTTCTTTTCCTTCAGGTCGTGCTGTAGCACTTAGATTCTTGCTGAAAGTCAGGTAGTTTGAGTGATTATGGCCGCAAGCCTCTTTATTGCGACGATATTGTTCATTCTGGCTTGTAAGTTGAGGCCGAAAAAGCATATGTGCTGGCTGCACCGTCAGTGTTTCGGATCCGTCGATCTTGATAGTGATGGTTGGTGGTGGTGTGTGTTTCACCTTACGGTAGTCTCGGGGGCGGAGAAGGAGAAGTGCAGATTTCTTCACGGAGCACTCGAGACCCACTTGTACGACGTGTTTGACGACGTTGTCGACGGCCTGTTGCAGTGCTTCCTCGATCTGTCTTTTGGAGCTGGTAGTGATCCACACGCCTCGTTGTCCGCGTATAGGTTGTGTCGGATGTTAGGGATGATGTCTAGTGAGGTAAGGAGTTTTCTTACCACAAGGTTGAAAAGGAAGGGTGAAAGAACGGCTCTCTTTGGCGTGCCTTTGTTGGATAGGGAAAGTTATACAGTGCGGCCGTGTCACAAGGAGCACACATTTGTAAGTAGGTGCTCCGGTGTTTGTCGCAGCCAAGTGTTGTGCTATCGCTTCATGTGTTACGGTGTCGAAAACCTTGTGCAGGTCTATGCATAGCATTGCCCACGTGCTTGCACACACGGAATCTTTCAATACATTGTGGTGGATCTCTACCAACGCGTCTTGCGTACACAAGTGGGCGCTAAAAGCGAGCATTGCTGGAGTAAAAATGTTTTGCTTTTTGTAAGTGTTTTAGGTGCGCAAGGACCACGTGCTCAAAGAGCTTGCCGAGGCATGACGCCAACAAGATTGGGCGAAGATTTAGTATATCTGGAAACGATGTGCCCCGTCACTACGCAATATAGTCCGGACGTCATCTTTCATGAAACTCGAGCATCTAGTACTGTTAATTTGATATATCTGGCTATTAGTTTAAAAACATTTCCAGATCCCACGTATAGTGAGTGTCGATGATATACGAAGCACGAATGAGAAATGTTAATATGTCCCTTTAAAAGTAGGGAACGTTACGAGACGGAGGTAAATCATGCCGTACATGACTTCGGTGTCATGATTATCATGTTTTGATGTGTCGTTTACTTTCGTCATCTATACGTCACGTAATACCAAATTCAGTATATCTGGAGCAAGATAAACATTCGCGAGCACACTATATAAGCGTGGTATGTTGCCGTGTTCTTGCAGGACGCGTGTGTCAGGATTGTCATGTTTACGTGTGTCAGGATTATCAGATTACGCTTGTCAGGGTTATCGTGTTTGCACTAGTCATATATTTCGGCATCCATTGACGTCACGTAACACCAAACTCGGTATATGTGGTGCTTGCAAAACGGCCGCGAGCGCGTCATGAAGGGCCCAATATACTCCAATATAGCTTGACGAGCGCGCACACTGGGCACAGCGACCCTACATTAGCAAAACGCGAGCACTATAGTCTGACGCCAGGCGCGACCAGCGTTCGTCGGCGCAGCCTGACGGCAACCAGCACGAAATGCGACTTGCTGCATTTCACGCCGATGTGTTACCCAGACAACACTGCGTCTCCCTCTTTTAGTGACGAAGGGACATTGGACGCGCTGAAAGGCACATGCATCAAAGCAACGCGGTGCGGTGCGTGCCTGCGAAGATATGGCAGGCTTGGCGCCTGGCGTGGCAACGCGAGGAAATGAACGCCGGCGAGCACGCGCACCACGTCACGTCAGAATGTATTGGCATCATGACTGTGGCATGTAGTCCTGTTCTCACATGACACGCATCTCATGATTATTATGTTTGCACCAGTCACATACCTTCGTCATCCAGTGGCGTCACGTAATACCAAATTTGGCATATGTGAAGCTAGCGAAACGGCCACGAGAGCATCATTATTATGGCATATAGTCATGTAGTTACATGACACGCATGTCGTGATTATCATATTTGGATGTGTCACTTACCTATGTCGGCCGTTCGCGTCGCGTAATAAGAAGTTTGGTATAAGGGAAGCTAGCGAAACGGCCGCCAGCAAATCATGAGCATGGCATGTAGTCATGTTGCCACATGACACGCATTTCATGATTATCGTGTTTGCACCAGTGACATACCTTCGTCATCAATTCACGTACTAGAATTCCTACGTATTCACGTAGGAATGCTTCGCATTTAAAAAAGGAATAGTTTTGCCGCAAATGCTAAGCAATGAGTAAGGCAGTGAAAAATTGGATTACGACACGAAGGAGGCGAAGCAGTTGGGTAGTTGCATCAGGCTGCTAAAGCAAAAAAAAATTGCCCGCAGCTTCCCTCGGGGGAACACTGAGGAGGATGCGGAGCATATAATTGGTTAACGGGGTGTTAAAGTGCGACTTACTTGGGTCGATGGCTAAATTGGTTAACGTGGTTGTGAAATGGGGTGTTAAATTGCGACTTACTTGGGTCGATGGCTAAATTGGTTAACGTGGTTGTAGGAGGGGGTGTTAAATGAGTGAACACGTACACACGTATGCGAAAAGGCGGCGCTGGTCGAAGGGACGTCGATCATTGTGTTTGTGGATTCGTTGGAATTCTTTTCACCGCGACCTTGGACGTCGACGTGCCGTACAAACCAACCGACGAGCGGCAACTGAGCGATCGAGCGCCGACCTTGAGTATATATACAGCGCGACGGCGCATGCACTGTCAGCTGTCGAATGTTCGAGAAGGGGGAGAAGCCCAACGGCGCATGCGCGCGCGTCAGCTGCCGATGTTCTCGAAGCGCGACGGCGCATGCGCGCGCGTCAGCTGCCGATGTTCTCGAAGCGTGACGGCGCATGCGCGCTACATTATACAGCTAGCGAATGTTCGTGAAGAGGAGAAGCGCACGCGGTGTGTAGAGGAGGAAGGGTGCACAGATGGTGGAGGAGTGAAGCGCGCGCGGTGTGTAGAGGAGGAAGGGATGCACAGATGGTGGAAGAAGGAGGTGGAAGCTTGCGGACGGCGCCGCACTACAAGCCTCGAGTATTAGATGCTCCGCATCTAAAAGATTGACGTTAAAAGAAAGCAGCTAGGCGAAGTGAGTGTTGATGAAGCGAAGCAGTGTACATCTAATTGTAAATTTTGACATTCTATTTTGTTGTTGTTGTTAACATTCATTTCTTTTGTTGTTGTTAACCTTTTGATGTCATGTACTTTGATTCATTGGTGGTTAGATGTCGGTGTTTTAGAGGCGAATATCCTCTAGCTGTGGTTCGCTCTGTCAGTGGCGTAGCCGCTAGTTCTCATTTCGATAGAGGAGATATGCTAGAGGACATTGCAGTGTGTGATGTTATTTCACGTTAAAGACCAGTTAGTCAAAATTTTTGGAGCCGACCACAGATAAATTCAGTGTTTAACGTTCGTGATCAATCAAGATAGTGGCGAAAACACACTTATGAGCCTGACAAGGGTTCCTGTTCTCACACACTTCAGACAGTTTGTGGAAATCTTTATAATACATCACGCTGAAGATCCAAGCATAGCGACACCCAAAAATTGTAAAAAAAAATGTTTTACACTCATTATAGCCACTTTTCGCATACATAATATTTAGATGTTTACATCAAGTTTAGATATTATTTAAAAAATGACCAAAATTTTTATGCACAGTGCTTTGTGTATAAATTCAAACGCTGTAAACATACCGCGTTACTGATAGTAATAGCCTGATTTTCAGTCTATGAAACGCCACGTATATTGACAAACAACCTGTCCTAATGAAAGAAAGCTTTGTTCGTGAATCCTTATCAATACGCTCTGGAGCACTGCCAAGAAAAAAAACAAATGTTCAAGGAAAAGATTTTTTCATGTGCTTTTTTTCCAATGTCTAAAGGGGTTCTTATTTACTTTAATTTTAGGGCATATGTCTTGTTGAGCCATATCGGCACATACATGCTTCATTTATCGCTTCTGCTGCTTGTCGCCTTACTGGAGGCCGATATACAGCGGGAGTTGAGCAGAACAGCTCTCACCATAAGTCTTTCCTCCTTTTCTTTTGTTTCTTGTTATCGCCTTTTCTTTTTCGTCACATAAGTATTGAAGACGCAGCAAGTTTTCAGGTCATTAGTTCCTCCAAATGTTCCTTATACCCCTTTACTCCTATACAACTTCATTGCCCTCCATGATGGGGGAATTCTTTTGTGGTGTCATGCTGTTTCAATTTTTCTATTTTATTCGGAGGAGTCTACGCTTCCGGAAACGCGAAAATTAGGTCAACGACATCAATAGATGTCATGACAAAAGGTGCCGGAAACTCTGGCAAGACTGTCGTTTCTACATTCTGCGTTTGCTGCACGACACTACGCGTTGCGAATACAGGTCATTGTGCATTCATTCTGGTGCATTGGCTTCGTCGATTTAGCGGCACTACTGCTGGGAAAGATAAACAAACCCACAATCTCACTTCACTGCATGACTTTTTTTTCCTCAAGAGAACCTTGTGATGACTCCATGATTTCAGTTGCGGCATTAGATGCCAAAAGCCAGGACCAGCGTGTGCAGGAATGTTGCTTCGAACGTACGTGGGTCACCTGCGTATTTGCATGTGCCGTTTCTGGAAATTAATGCTCCGTTGATCTGAGCTTGCCCGAGATCAGCTATTTTTCAGCTAGCAATCTGGTCATTTATCAAGGTGGCTTCTTATTTCACGTTACCATATTTAACTTTTCCCTCTCTAGGAACGAGTGATCGTCGTTTTTATCCGTAGCTAGTGAAATATTGCCCTGTTGAATGCTTGGAAAGAGGTACCAATGCCGGCTGTTGATTGATTTGTTTGTAGGGTTTAACGTCCCCAAACCATCATATGGTTATGAGAGACGCCGTAGTGGAGGGCTCCAGAAATTTTGACCACTTGGTGTTCTTTAACGTGCACCCAAACCTGAGTACACGGGCCTAGAACATTTCCGCCTCCATCGGAAATGCAGCCACCGCAGCCGGGATTCGATCCCGCGTCGTGCGGGTCAGCAGCCGAGTACCTTAGCCACTAGACCACCGTGGCGGGGCACCAATGCCGGCAAGGTGGGAGCGAATAATTAGGAGGGAGCATTGCACAATGTGAAATAAAAATCAATAAAAGAAAGAAAGAAAGAACGTAGGCGGGGTTTTGTGAATTGTTTTGTGTTTTTCTTTGACGCCTGGGGTCCCTGAGCACATCTCTGTGTCCAACCTCTGCGCAAAGTTGCTGCTTATAATCTAAACGATTGATTGAATAATATATTGGGTTTAACGTTCCAAAACCACCATACAAATATAAGAGACGCCGTAGTGGAGCTCTCCAGAAATTTCGACCAACTGGGGGCTCTTTAACGTGTGCCCAAATCTGAGCGCACAGGCTTACGGCGATTTCGCCTCCATCGAAAATGCTGTAGGCTCGTGTAAGCCTGCGGGTTAGCAGCCCAGTACCTTAGCCACTAGACCACCACGGCGGGGCTAATCTAAACAAAGTGCAGCACGTAAGGATAGCTTCGTATTTTCGATGGTGGCGAAAATGTTTGAGGGCTTGTCGTTACCCTTATGTGCACGGTAAATAATCTCAGATCATCCAAATTTTCTTATCCCAAAACTACTGCGTTTCTCATAATCACATCGGAATTTCGGAACGTTTAACCTCAGCAGTTATTGTCATTACGGGTGGCTTCGTAAGAACTTATCGTTATCCAATTGATTGTATAGGCTACAAAATCATAGGCACGCCAATACAAGTGGCACTTCGGTTACCTACTTGTTTATCAGTACGGCGTTAGAGTACCTCTTGCGTTTTTGGCACAAAAATATGTGAAGCTTGGGAACGGTGAAACTACTTTCATTGGTGGTGAACATGGACCGGTTTGGAAAATATCCAGGTCTTTCATGGTCAGCATCGATCCCGTCGGCCGCGTCGAGAATGCATACGGGCCCTTACTGCGACAGCAAAGACACCGATGTCTACTAACTGACAGATGAAAGGCTATCTGATGACGACTGCGAACTTGTAACGAGCTGAAATTAAAGAGTCGAAGAGACGCAGAACCAGTGCCTATTCAACCCTTAACACACCAAATTAAGGATACCCGGTAATGTCCGAGTCCAACACGATCATTTTCATTCCTGATAAGCCCAATGGCAACATAAAGCGATTCAAGAAACAATCTGTTTCGCCACTACTCGATGGACTAGTGCCAAATAAAATTATCGACGTCAGAGTGAACCCGTGTAAAAACGTCATGGCGATTGATGTTTCGCATGCTGTCACGCCGAACGTGCTACGAAACGGTAAAGAGCTCAATGAAATCAACGTTTGTTCCGACGTCTCGGTGAGCTCCTACGTCGCCACTGGCGTCATCTACTACGTTGATCCTGTCATTCCCAGCTCCAACTTGTGCGGTCTGGTTAAGCCAACTAGTGAAACCGGCGTCATCACCAAGGTTCCTCGTTTGGGTACCTCACGCTGCTTGAAAGATGATTTTAGAGGCACCTCTATTCATTTGCACGCAAAGGTGCACCTCTTCCATCATCATGTAAGAACTTCTGTGCCGAAGTCAATGCAGTGTCTTGACCACATGAAACTCGATAACATAAGTAGCGTTCGTGAACACTAGTGAGTATGTTCTCGCGGCACTGAAACCCATACCGCGGACAGTTGTAAAGGCAATGTTTTTAAGTGCTCTAATTGCATTAGACCCCATGACGCTTCCTCAAAAGATTGCCCGAAAATGAAAAAAAAGAAAGAGAGCCGTAATGAGACAAATGGCGAGATACTATTGATCGCTCAGCACGGCCACCGCAACGGTCAAAAAATGGCGCCGTCGACGCCGAAGTTCATTAGCGAAATTCAATGCCTTCGCATCATCCCATGACCTGCTTCACCTTCTTTGTCACCCGGACTCTACATGCCTGGTGTGAACCAATCATGTCAGAGTGTTTTTTTTTTCGGAATTTGATTGTTTTAGTTCTACTTTGAGTGCTTCTTCATTCTCAAAAGTTGAAGTGAAGCATAAAGGGAAAGAAAGACAGGATGTCTGAGAAATAGAGTGCATGCGATAGATAAACAAAGAGATAAGAATAGGTAGAGCTTTCACAGTGTCTTTTCCGGCGGGGTGGAGTTGCCGCCCGGAAGCGGTAAAGTGAAATAAGTCGTCAGGACCATGGGCCCCGCGAGAAACCTCGGTAACGCACTATCGCTACTTGTCCGTTTCATTCGGCACATTTATAACAATATAGGAGTAAACTTTTGTCAATGTCTGAACACACTATTAAATGGTCACATTAGCGCAAGGCTTGTTGAAAGCCTGGACACTACTCGTAGAATTCACCTTAGCATGCGACTTTAGAAGGATTTTGAGGTCATGTACTGTGCGATGTTAATTGCACAGTACACAGGCTTGTACCTTTCCGCCGCCGTTAAAATGTGGCTGCCACGGCCGGAATCGAGCCCTTCACCATTGGGTCAGAAGACAAGTACTGTGGCTGCTGTTCCACCGAGGCGGACGAGGCCACAGTTGAGGACACTTAAGCGGATATCCACTAAACTCCCCCAGCCCTGTTACTCATTGTCGCCGATATTAGTATGTTTCAGGCAAGCTGCCTTATTTTAAGAGAGTGTTCCACGCACTTTACTCAGGAATAAAGAAAGTTTAAGCGGAAAGACAGGAAGATTAGCCAGTTCTTAGACCGGCTGGCTACCCTGCGCTGGGAAGAGGGGGGAATAAAAGATGTTGAAAAGAAATGTTGCGAAGAGAGAGAGAGAGGGAGGGAGAAATTACAAATAATTGCGACAGAGGAAAGGCAACATCAAAGAGTATCTGAGGCCAGTTGTCCGCAAAAAGCGCAGCAAAGCTTTCACAGCCTTCTGGGCTGAGAATGGGCTTACTCAAGTATTCTATCGCAGAGCCAAGCTGATGCGTCCGTTTTAGAATTATAACAGAAGACCCAAAGATATTATATGACTTAAAATGACTGTGGGGTCGCTGACGCAAGTCATGTCGTCAACGACCTTTTTTGTGTAATACGAAGTTTTAGGCGAGTGCCTCTTCCCACTACTCTCTTCTAATGTATGCTATCAACGAAAATGTCTGTATATTGCTACAGTGACGCCGCTTTTAAGAAAGATGGTTGGATTTCAGTGTAGAAGCCGGTTACTAAGATTTTGAACGTTAAAATGCAAATAACGAACTGTCCTTACGGTTGAACACTGAATTCGAATACGTATTGAAGCATCTAAGTCTGCCCGAAAAGCAGAAAGCCTTTCGCATTTAGTCCTCGTACTTATTGGTGTTCATTTCATTATAAACCTATACCAACATGCCCACCCCGCCGCGGTGGTCTAGTGGTTAAGGTACTCGGCTGCTGACCCGCAGGTCGCGGGATCAAATCCCGGCTGCGGCGGCTGCATTTTTAATGGAGGCGAAAATGTTGTAGACTGGCATGTGCTCAGATTTCGGTGCACTTTAAAGAACCCTAGCTGGTCGAATGTTCCGGAGCCCTTCTTTGCGGCGTCTCTCATAATCATAGGGTGGTATTGGGAAGGTGAACCCTACATATCATATAATAAACCAACGTGCCCAACTGGCAGTTATAATAAAGTCGCCATAGAATCATTATTGGAACGAAATAATTGCAATGCGCTGATAAGCGTGATGAAGTGTGTAATGAACAACGACAATACGCAGTCGGAGGACCTTAACGTCAAAGCATTTCCTTCGAAGTACTTTTTATAAGAAAAAAAGGAAAGATCAATAAACAAAAATAATGTGAAATAAATAAAAACACAAAGGTACGTCAATTCACCATTGCTTAAATGAAATTGTTCTCGAAGGTGCGCCTACGAGGAACACATGTGAAATCTTGCCATGTATAGCACTTGAAAAGGTTAAGAAACTTCAATAAGACTTCGATGGAAGAAGTGAAAGAATACAAAGTGCTAATTATGCTACTACACGCGAAGTTCTATGACGCACTCCAATTTCGGAAGAACAAATGTCGTAAGTAATGAGCATTGAACGAATATAAGAACGCTCAGGCTCATAATTAATGTCATGAAGTAACAGTATCTCGAGAAACGTCAGTGCCCGGTAACTGCCAGGAATGTGTCTCACATAAAGTTTAGAGTACTTAGTAAAGGATGGCAGGCCAGTGACGATAACGGAAGATATATAAATGTATTGAAGCTGCTAGCTGCAAACCTAATGAAGCTATTGCCGTTAAATTTGAATGAAGACAACGCGGTAGATTCAGTTCCTCCGCAGCGCAAACAATCGATTCAATTTTCGTGCGTGAAAAAACAGCAGCGAACAGCGCGCAAACTTGTGAGCGTGTAAAGCATTCAGATGGATAACTATTTTGCTTTGGAATGATCGTACGTTGAGGCTTTGCGTCCTTTGAGTGCTTGAACAGATGGCGATTAGCTTTTAGCGATACGAGAAATGGTAAAGGGTTCGCCTCAGTGGCAAGATGATTACTGTTGTCGGCTGCTGACTCAAAAGTCGTGGAATCGATTCCGTCCGTGGCGCTCAAATCTTGATGGAAGTGAAATGCTACAGGCCCATGTACTTCACCATGCCAATGGAGGTTTAAGAAATAACTTATTACATAAACTTGCGGAGCCTTCCACTACGGCACGCCTTTTTGGGGGTACTACCCCGACTGCTATAGTCAAGTGTTTGTGAAAATCCGCTTTGTAGAGATACTCCCTGTCAAGGACTATAAAACAGACGGCCGGCCAAGGGCCGCATAACGAAATAGAACGATACGTTTCGGGTACCCTACGAGGGCCTTGTTTAGGAAGTACAAAGTCGGGCAATCATGAAGCTGATTAATAGCCCTATTCAGGAAACGGCAGATGTCGCTGGCGGTGTTTGTGAGTTTTTGCACGTAGTGAAGGTGAAGCAGAAAAGCTCACTTTTTTCCTAATAACATAATTTTGAAGCTCGAACAGGCTGTATTTGTTCAGACAATTTTATAATTTTACGTCATAGGTGTTCTCAATAGGTTATTCTATACTTCTATACTTTTATATTTCTATAATTGGCATTTCTGGACTTTTCGCTGCAGTTGTGGGGTGTATTGCCCCGTACGTTGCGGTAATGGATGTAAAACCTCTCGAGGTGACGTCCGACTTCGGTTCAACCACGGCTAATACTTCGACGAAGCGAGGAAACACGTCCAGCAAGAGCGATGACACTGAGCTGTGTCCACATCTTGCGACGAGTCCTCAGATGATGGCTTTCAACTTGTCCTGCGCCGCAAGGCCAAGCGATGGATTGTCAATTCATCGTCGGTGTCAACTACAGCCACCGTGAAAACGGCGCCCCAGCGGTGGCCCCATTCTATCCTGTTCGTGCCAAAGAACCATGCCGAAAGTCTGCGTGTTCTGAACAGGCAAGCGCTTTCGCTCTCTTTTGAGAACACTGTGGCGAACGAGATCAAAGACGTACGTCCTAATACAAAAATAAACATCCTGGCTGTCGATGTGCTGCACCCGAGTGCGTTGAGCACGCTGCAACAAGTAACACAACTGGGAAACATTCCACTTAGGTCCATCATACCAGCCGATGGTGTGACCACATCTAGAGTTATTTACAATATTAACACAGAAATTCCAAGCGCAGACCTTCCAAAACTTATAAAACCAGCGAGTCAAGACAGCGTCATTGTCAGCGTTGGACGGCTTGGTTACACACGCTGTGTGAGAGTAACGCTCAAAGGTGACTGGCTTCCCGCATACGTGAAGGTTGGCCAATTTCGTCAACAAGTTTGACCGTTTATTCCTAAACCCGTGCAATGCTTCAATTGTCAGAAGATCGGCCATGTAAAGGGTGTTTGCAGGAGCTCCGCAGCGTGCCCCCGGTGCGCCGAACCACACGCGGAAGACAACTGTAGCGCTACCACACTGAAGTGTTCTAACTGTCAGGGTGCTCACAAGGCTTCTTCGAAAGAATGTCCGCACATAAAGAAAGAATTTTCTATTCTGAAGCAAATGGTACGAGACAGCTCAACCCACAAAGAAGCTGCTGACAAAATCCGGTGAAGACGACGTCGCCGTCGAAGGTCTTCACGTCGGACAGCGCCAACTTCAGGCAATAGGTCGACGCATCAGGAAAGATCGCCAGCTGCAGTTCCCAGCACGGCAAACACAGACGTTGGAAAAGAGCAAAGGGGCAGGCTAGTCTCTACAGAAGAGTGGCCTCCACTTACGCGTACACAACGCTCAGAAAAACCGCAGCAGAAGCCGTCTTCTTCAGAACAAGCTGCTGCAATGGAGGACTTGCGCAACACAGATCAGCAAGTGATAGCTCTTTTGCGACCCTTAATTAACGCCATTCGCTTGTTGTTAAGCAACATGCACACACCGTCAGCAAGAAGTGCATTGCAATTACTGGACGCTTTGAGTCCAGTACTCGCAGCGCTTGAGTAAATAATGGCTCATCAGCCACTGTCTTTCAGAGAAGAGGTCCGAAAGGCAGCGATTATTCAATGGAATGCCCGGGGACTGAGGTCACGCATCGCCGATTTTCGTCGGTTCGTGTACACCAATGAGTTCCCCATCATTGTCATCTGCGAGCCAAATTTACAGAAAGAAATCAGACTTTCTAGTTATGAGTCATTCATGTCATCTACAACTGCGGACAATAGCAAAGTTCTGATGTTTATTCGCCGCGACCTCACCTACACCCATCATCCGGTGTCACCCCATGACGAAAATCAATATATAAGTATAACAGTGAAAAGGAGACCTACCATCACGGTTGTGGGTGCCTACCTCTCTCCGTCACGCCGTTTTGACCGTACAAGACTACAAGGTATCCTGTAAGCAACTTCTCACCCATGCATTATTATTGGCGACTTCAACGCCCATCATACAATCTGGGGAAGTTCGAAGACTAATGTTAAAGGGAGAAAGTTGGTGTCTTTCGCCTCCGACAACCAACTTTTCTTGCTAAATGATGGCAGTCCAACGTTCCTACGTGGTTCAAGGTATAGCAGCTGCCTTGACCTGGCCTTTGTCTCACGAGGCCTCGTCAGGCATGCTGAGTGCTTTCCAGACAGAGAAACGCATGGAAGTGACCACATTCCCACTTACGTCAAAATTGAAGGATTGTCCCATGCTAAGGTACGCGAAAGTGTTCAGAGAGTGGACTGGTTGAAATTCCAGTCTCGCATGGAAGAGCAATGTGAGGCAAACATAGCCCTCGACATAGAGGAGATAATTAAAAGCACAATACACGATACTACGTGTACAGCTCTCCCAAAGTAACGGAATTTGACATCGAGCTAGAACGATTGCGAGCAATCCGACGGCGTGCTGAACGAAGATACCGACGCACGGAGGCAATACAAGACTTATGGATTGCTCGACGTATACAAGAGAAGATTCAGCGCTGGATAATTAAACTCGAGTCACAACGTTGGACTGTTTTTTGTGAGTCACTTGACCCACGAAAACCTTTATCCCAATTGTGGAAGACGGTACGAGGTCTCCCCACAAAACCCACTCAGTGGTCACCATTCAGGGCTCTCGCACTTTCTGAACAGAGACGTGGAATTGACGTGGCAGAAGACTTTTGTGCAAGAGTATCTGGGCCACTCGCAGTGCCAAATAGCCTATTGCCTTCGACTAACTGTCCACAAACGCTGGATTCCCGCATGAATATGCCTTTTTCAATCGAGGAGCTCAGAGCAGCACTAGCTATGTGTGGACGCACGTCGGCACCAGGGTCCGATATAATTTCTTACAGGGCCTTGTGTCATCTGTGTGAACACGCGAGGATCCTCCTTTTGGAGTTGTACAACAAATCCTGGAAAGATGGAACGCTCCCGACAAGCTGGAAAACAAGTCGCCTAGTTCCACTTCTGAAACCAGGCAAGTCACCGTTGGAGCTCCCATCTTATCGTCCGATCGCATTGGCTAGTTGTGTAGGCAAAGTTATGGAGGGGATGATCCTGGTACGCCTGGAGTGGTTATTGGAGTGTAACAACATCTACCCAGATGCCATGGCAGGTTTTCGGCGTGGTCGAGCATCGATTGACAACGTAGTCGACCTGGTCACTTACGTCCAACACGAGAAAGGCCGTAAGCGTCTCTGCGCATCTTTGTTCCTAGACGTTAAAGGGGCGTATGACAACGTTACGCATGAACCTGGTCTCACCGCTCTCGAAGATATAGGAGTAGGCGGTCGGATGTATCGCTGGATACGTAGTTATTTGTCAATGCGATCCTTCTTTGTCAGCGCTGAAGACGGTCAGACCTCTCCACATTACAGCCACCGTGGCGTCCCCCAGGGTGGCGTACTCAGGCCTGTGCTGTTCAATCTTACGTTAATTGCTCTCACTGAGCATCTGCCAAGCACGGTCAGGCTATCAATGTACGCAGATGATATCTGCGTTTGGGCATCGGCTGTAACACGCCTGCAGTTACGAGGGAAAATTCAAAAAGCTGCCACTGAAACATTACGTTACCTACGAAATTGAGGCTTGAAAATTTCTTCAGAGAAATGCGCCCTCGTAGCTTTTACACGAAAGCCTATGGATAAGTACACTATAAGCATCAACGGTCAAACTGTACCGTACGTTGGATCGCACAAGTTTTTGGGCGTCATAATTGACAGGAATCTGTCATGGAGCGATCGCGTTTCGTACACGAAGAAATGGTTAATGGACATCTGTAATATACTGAAGTTCTTTGCAGGGAAGACTTGGGCAATGTCTCCCAGTGCAATGCTACAGCTGTACAGAGTACTTTTTCTCGGTTTCCTGCGGTATAGTTTACCGGCATCGACCAATGCAAGCAAAACAAGCCTTCGAACGCTACAGAGTGTTCAGTCCCAGGCACTCTGAATTTGCCTCGGCTTGCCTCGTAGTGCGTCGACAATGGCTACTATAGCTATCGCCGGTGACCACCTCATTACGACACATCGACGTTGAGGCACTCAGGACACATAAAAGGCATATTGCTCGGACACCCTGCCACCACATAGCCTCTTTACCAGCAGACAGACCACGTTCGTCATTTTGCCAAACGGTCGCCACATATCGCGATTCTTTGCCAACATGCTTCACACCAGCCGCCAGGCCTTCGACTCCTCCCTGGTGCCTGACTCAAGCTAACATCAGGCTAACTATACCTGGCATCCACAAAAAAGTAGATATGTCGTCACCTGCTCTTAGACAGCTTGCTCTGCTCTTGTTATACGAGACGTATCAAGGCTGTATACACGTATACACCGACGGCTCTGTTTTACAGAAGAGTTCAACGGCATCACTTGTTATACCGATAAAAGACACGACAAGAAAGTTCAAGACCTCCCACCTTACGACATCAACGGGAGCAGAGCTCACAGCTATTCGTGCCACATTGCAATGCATCAACAACCAACAGCCACAAAAATGGACAATTTTCAGTGACTCAAAGGCGGAACTGCAATTCCTTCTATCACCTTTACGCCACGGCCCGTACGAACAGCTGGTATTTGAGATTGCAGAAAAGACTCACCAACTCATTGAGGAAGGACAGGAAATAGCCTTTCAATGGCTCCCAAGTCATTGTGGAATAATTGGCAATGAACGGGCCGATCGAGCTGCCCGTTCTGCCCATACTGAAAGCGATGAAATATCAATTCCGCTTTCCAGAACCGACGCTGCACGGAAACTCCACATGCTTGCTCGCAAATGCACCTCGTCACAATGGAACGAGTCACATTTCATCCATGCACAGTTAGGTACTTCGGACCCAACTCTTAGTTTTCGAATTCCTCCGGAATTACACCGACGAGACGCTACTATGCTTTGCAGATTATGGTTGGGCGTCGCATTTAGCAATGCGTACACGTTCCGCATAGGAATGGCTGACACCGCTGCATGAAACCATTGTAGCAGTGATGAAACAACTTGGCACATTCTGTGTGAATGCCCACAATACTGCTCGCAGAGACAGTCACTCTGTAATGCACTAGATGAACTGGACAACCAGCCTCTTTCGGAAGAAAGAATCCTGCGCTGCCGACAGGACTTTATGTCGCCGAAGAAGGCTGTGAAGGCGCTCCTGCGCTTCTTGCGTTCAATCGGCCTGTCCAAACGACTGTGATCGGAACTCCCTGAATGTCTGCGCATGTGGTTTTTTTTCTAATTTATTTTTTATCTCTCAATTTCTATCCTCTTTCCGACCATTTTTCCCACCCCCGTACAGGGCAGCAAACCAGTTCATCTAGGTTAACCTCCCTTTTTCAACTGAGTGCTTACGCGAGTAACTTCTGAAGTCCAGCGATACTTCGCCACGAACACAATTAAGGTTCACCGTTGCGGTGGATATCTACGCGTTCTACTGGAGCAGCGATGAAGCTGCAGTGTGTTTGATGTGAAGTGTTATTCCTGCATCGAGCTCACGGACATTGAAGACCACCTTGTTGGTGGCACAAGCTTCGCAACAAGGGACGAGCTTAAAGCCTATAAATCGATGGACGCCCACAACTATGTGACTAGCGGATGGGTCTAACAGCACCGCGTTAGAGACCTCGGAGACGGCCACCGTGTCGTCGTCGGAAACGTGACTGGTTCCCCTTGCTGGTGCTCGAACGATTAATATATTTTCCCTGTGGTGGTGTCGCTTTACTAATTCTTCGTGTGAAAGAGCTTCACCAATCGCAAAAGCATGTGAGGTGCTACAATTGGCATAGTTCGTTCGTGGCTGAGCCAAAGCCGCTTGCGATCAAAAATGCTCTTTGCTGCAGGGTCCAACAACGCGCGTCGGGAAGTTGCGCACCCACAGTCTACATACGGTCTCGATTGTAACTGATCAATGTTATAATGTGATATCACCGTTTATGTGCTCAGCTCGTCAAAGCATGGGTAAACGACAACGCACTGCGTCGCTCACTGTTTACTAACAGACCGAAATCAGTACCACGACGCACTTACCTGAATGATACGCTGGTAAGCAGCGATCGCAGTCGTAGTGCGCGCGCTCGTCTCCTGCTGCGTAAACAAAACTTCATAGCACGTCGTGAAAGCCTAAGCTTTTCACCACAAAAGCCCACCTCTGTGATGTTGCATAGGTCCTGAACACTTACCGGAAGTGGAATGTTCAACGCACACGCGTTATAGTGTGTGGCTGAACCATCCCAACCTTTTCGATTGGTTTTCAAACATTTTAGGTAAGGAAAAAAAACCGACATCAGACACATTTTCATGACCAACCTTCCAACTTGAGAGGTTGTAGCAACCAAATACGGCACAGTTCACCATTATGACCACAGGCGCGCACCCGTAAGTGTACCACAGAACACCTACATACTAGTGTAGGATCTGCGACTGCTTGCCCGTGGCGGCAGGGAGATAGACAACAAAGATATGGATGCGCTGCCTCTTCGACGCTGGTGCCATATTGTGGGCCACGCCCCTGTGCAACCCTTTTATAGTACCATACAGGATTTCTCTGAATCGCAGAAGCGGTTGTTGGATAGTCCAAGGCCGAAAAGCCTGCATGAGGGGCCCGGTTACCTCTAAAGCCCTGGTGGCTCGGAGTCCAAGCAGTGCGTCGTTAGAGTGAGAGGTCCGAACTCCTGCCGGCTCGCTTTAGAATACCGCACACTAAAGGTTAGGCCTCGCCCGCCAGGTAATTTTCACAAGCTCCACGTGAATCTGTCATGACTGCTCTATAGTCCGTGTGCGAGGCGGCAAGCGCTAGCTATTGCTGCCTCCTCTACACGAGCGGAGTTGGAAACCCGATAAGAAGAGCCCATTAACGCATTTGTCCTAATGAACTATGGCAGCCACGTAGAATCCAGCGCGAAACAGCCCTGCCACATCATAGTACACCCGGATTATGTCCGTATTGGTGTTCGAGGGCCATTTAGCACGCCCCTTGCCTGCCTTCGTGTGTCTGCGAGTGCACGTTTCAAGGAAGTAGAGGAACCCATGGCTTGCGGCGCCACAGCTCAAGAAGTCTATCTCTTCTAAAATGCAGTCGTGTTTTACAGGCACGTGGCCTAACAGGCGGCACCCGGATGCTGTCTGTGGAGCTTACGTATATATTGGCTGACGAGGTGGGCCTCCTTTAATTCCCGATAAGAGGTGAGCAACCCCAGTGCCGAAAACTTGGCATTTGAGGTAGTTACCGGTAGGTCTAAAGCTCGCTTTGTAGCTTTCTTAATGATGGCGTCGATGTGCTGGTTGTGTTGCTGCGTAGTGCGAATATAGGGTATGGAGTATAGATGAGTACAAAGGCATGGACAATTCTAAGCGCATCCCTGCCTCTCAACTGGCCGCGTTCGTTGGAACCGTGGTGGATCATACGTCCGACCTGTTCGCATGTGTGCTTCTGTTTGGTAATGGTAGATTGCGGTCTGAGTCTGTCATGGATCAACAGGCCCAGGATTCGCATCTCCACGAGTTCACTGACTGGAGCTCCCATAAAAAAAAAATACGCAAGTTCGTGTTGTCTTTGGGGTGGGCTCTGACGTGCAAAAGCTCAAATTTTGCAGGAGTGCCGAAAGCATAGCTTCTGAAGATAAAGGCGGCCCGCTTGAGGCGGTCCTCCATTCCTCCAAGGCTCCCTTCAGTAGTCCGAATTGTTATACTGCCGCAGAGAGTGCTGCGTTGAAATATACTCCTCTATTTCTATAGGCCTTTCACCATTACGTGGGCATGGTGCATACACAGAAAACCACGCAGACCGACTCTTCAGCATGGGCAGTGTCGTTAAAAATGTAGAGCTTCTCCACAGTGAAAACAGAGTGGTGTCCTGTCAGGTGTGCGCCACATGTCACTTTTCCGTGGTGTCTGCTCTCCAAGAAAATGTAAGATGGACGAAGCTGACTGGCGGGTGCTGGAAGTCACGAACGAGCTATTGTGCATGGCAGGTTGGCGTAAAGCGTCTGCGTACGTTGGTACATGGCGTTCCTGCAGGGTTGTTGAAGTCGAAGAGGTTGCACCTCTGGTTCCGGCTGAAGAATGGCGTGCCGAACTTTATCACAGATGACGGATGTGAGGGATGAAACAGTCAGCATGACTTGCGGTTGCAGAAAGTTTTGAAGCTAGTGTTATACGATGGACCACACCAGCTCCCTCAGGGTTTCGCTACTTCTGTCTTGCTTTGCCAAAAGGACGTCCGCAGGCTTACTGCTGGCATCCAGATTGTAGTGACGGGCACAATGCTGCAGTTCTATTTCTATGACCGTGGCTTCTGTGCAGAATTGAGCAACGGTACGTGGAGGATCGCGAACCAGACCTGCAAATAAGTCCTGCTTTGCTCCACGCATCAAATGGCGCACTTTCTCTTCTTATGTCATGTTCAGATCGGCGCATTTGAAGAGGCGGGACATGCTTTCGATATACATGCTGACACTCTCGTTAGTGCGTTGGTTCCTTGACTGAAGGGTATTTGCTGCCCTTTCCCGGCAATCGGTGCTGACACACGCATCAAGCAAATGCTGTCGAAAGTGTTCCCACGTCGTTATTGCGCTTTCGTGGTTCCCAAATCATGTTCTCGCTGCATCCTCTAACGAAAAGTACACGCGACCCAGTTTTCTCGCCTCATCCACGGCATTGGTCCTTTTGACTCGCTCGAAATGCCCCAGCCAATCTTTCACATCCTCGTGCACGTCACCGTGGAAGTGTTCGGCCAAAGAGAGTTCAGGTAATCACGGGGGAGACACGATGAGTTCAGATGTTGAATATGGATTGGCAATTTCTCTGAAGTTGGCGGTTACAGCTGCCTGTGTTGCTGGAGCAGCGAGGAGTGGTCCGAATTCAGGTGAATAACCTCGGAGGTGGCAGCTTTAACGCTGGTGTACAGGAGTAAGTTCGCCAGGTTCCAATCGCTGAGAGTCAGGGCTCCTTTTTCTTGCGCCAAGGGGACTTCCAATCATACCCCGCACCTCCACCAGAATGCCACGTAATACAAGAGGGGGAACACACAGACAATGATTTATTAAGGGTGAACTCATGCCCAGAAAAGTAGCTGTGACAAAAAGAAGGGTCGGCTAAAAGCGTTCCGCACACCTGTCCCTTTCTGATAAAAATCAGGTCAGTCTCTCGGCTCGTGCTCGTGCACGAGAGGCATGCGCTGCCCTGCACCAAGACGCGTGAGCACGCGCGAGGCACTGTGGACGCCCACATAGCATCTCGTTGGTTGACTTCGTGAAATAATTAGTAGAAGCATGTTGAAGCCATCTCTGCGGCGTTCTATGCGGTTCTTCGACATGGTGTCCTAAAGGTAGTAATCACCGACGAAGGAGCAGACTTAACATCGGAGCGGATGCAGTGTTTGATGATAATGACGAACACCAGTCATAGGAAGATCACTGCGCACCATCCCCAAACGAATGGGTTCAATCGGAATGCCTAAATCACACCATCGCTGACATGCTGCCGATGTACGTGAACCTGGAGCATAAGACGTAGGACGAAATCCTGCCTTATGCAACATTCGCTCATAATACGGCCCTCCAAGAGACCACCCACGTCACTCCATTTCAGCTTGTGTATATGGTCGCATAGTCAATTCAACTCTCGGCACAATGCTCCCAGTCGACAATGACCACAAGGAGCCATCCGACATTCACGAATTTCTGAGAAAGCTGAAGGAGCACGCCAGTTGGCAAGGCACCGAATACGTCAACAACAGTTTTAAGATGCGGACTGCTACAACGTGCACCGCAGGGGAGTTAAGCACCAGCCTGGTGATGAAGTATGGATCTGGACACCAATACGACGCCGCGGCCTGTCAGAAAAGCTCCTTCGACGGTACTTTGGTCCATATAAGGTCTTTTGCCGACTAAGTGTCTTAACTTATGAAGGTACCCCTGACGGACAAGAGCGCTCGAAACAGCAAAACCATGCGGACGCCGTCCATGTTGTCCGCATGAAGTCATACCACGAAAAAGAATTAAGCATCTACCTCCTTGACAACCTTCCAAATTCACGCAACGGGACGATGCGCGTTTTGGAGGGGGAGTAAAGGCGCAGAGATTGCTTCTAATAATTATTTTACGAAGAGAACCAACCAGACGCTATGTGGGCATAGAGAAATCTTCTTTCTCTATGATGTGGGCGTCCACAGTGCCTCGCGCGTCATGGCGCAGGGCAGCGCATGCCTCTCATGCACGAGCACGAGCCGAGAGACTGACCTGATTTTTATCAGAAAGGGACAGGTGTGCGGAACACTTAGCGGACTCTTCTTCGTGTGATAGCAACTTTTTTGGGCACAAGTTTGCCCTTAAGTTTGCCCTTAAATCATTGAGTGTGTGTTCCCCCTCTTGTATTATGTGACAATATCATCAGAGTAGAGAGCCTGATGAATTCCTTTCACCCGGGTCAATAGATGTGAAAGCTACGTCATAGCAATATTAAAGAAAAGGGATGACAAGACCGCTCCTTGTGGAGTACCCCTTGTGCCGACAGTGTATGGGCCACATTCATCATCAATTTTAAGGAAGGCCTTACTACTGCTTGTCTCCCACAGGTGCAGGAGGTGATTACTCTGGAATTGATTTAGGCTGCTTACGTCAGGAATCCTTTTCTTTTCTTCTGATGGGTCAAGGCGCCTACATCGTTTTATTCTTCTCCACCTATTTCCACATATCTGCAAACAGCGCGTTTTAGCGTGATCGAAGCTTGAGTGCACATAGTCTCAGGTATTTCTCCGCTGTGAGGTGCCAGTTTCTTGTGGTATTTAGGCGGGAATTTCGAATTGTCCCAAGATTGTTCCGAATCAACACCACTAGCGTTAATTTTAGGATGAGTTAGAGCATTCACGATATAATTTCCGCGATACCAGACGGAAACCTACAAATGCTCTAAAGAACTCAAAAAGTAAACTTTTGCTGTCAGGGGTACTTTAAAGGGGCCCTGAAACACTTTTTCAAGTAACCATGGAATGAATTCACTGGAAGAGTTTATTGCCTTAAGCATTCAACGCCACCAAAATTTTAAGAATCCGTCCAGTGCGAGTGGAGTTACAAAGGTTTGTCGCATGCTGCAATTGCATTCTCTCTTCTCTCGTCCCAACGAAAGCGCTGGAAGCTAAGCAGGGAGGGATGGGAGGGGCAAACAAAACACGTCACCCGGGCCTCGTGACCTTGAGCACTTATATCTTTTTTTTTCATTTGAACGCGCGGCCTTCTCAGTGTGATCGCGCACACACGCGTGGACAAGTAGCGGGCTCCCTCGGCTATCTCTGTAACGAGCAAGCGCGCACGTTCAAATTAGCCAATGACTGATAGATGGGCTTGCTGCTACGTGGAATTCTTTGGCATATTCTGTGATTTATCGAGAGAAGAGAAAGCAATCTTAAGCCGACTTTGATAATTTATCGCGAATCCCAAGCCGCGTACTGGGCTATATTATTTGGCTCGCTTGTTTTCGGGAGCCTCTACTACCGATCGGCAGCGTTTCCTGACCATGCCCAAAAAGTGTTGGACGACCCCTTTATGGCTTCATTGCGTGCAATTTTAAAATTTTTTAAGGCGAGAAATGACTTCCGAGAAGTGCAGTGATGTTCTGTGCAGTAAACTTTTTTGTTTTTTTGGGGAATTTCCAGCCATCATTTCGACTAAAGCGAAACAGGGAATCCTGGTGACGTAGCAGAGAATTTCAGAGTGAATAAATGCACCTATAAGGACTGGTACATAAAGGTTACTGTGCGCTTTGGGCTTCGAAAATTTCGCACACGCAGCACGCTAGCTAGCATAGCACTTCAGATTTGTTTCGAACATTTATTTGGAGTGATTTCTATTTCACTCCAGGTGTTGGACTCGAAGCCCATTATGTGCAGTGTTTCTTTACAGTATATATACACGAGTTAAGAAAGCCGCGCTTTTGTTGTTTGGCAGCCTGTTGGCCGCCACTTATTTGCGCATATCACCGTATGCAGCTGTCATACTAACTTTGATCAATGCAAGATACTTCGACGATACAGTGATCCACAATCACCTGGGATTTATGAGGCATTTTTCATTGACAAGAAAAGCGATATGTGCGCTAGCATACGCCTTCGTTAGCGCTCCTCACCAGTGAAGTTGCTTAGTTGTCAAGTCACAGTTTCTTCTGACTCATACAAAAATTTCATGAACGAAAATTTCACGTCACTGTTCTCTCCCCCGTCGGCGGATGTCGCGTGTGGTATATATAGTCGCTTGCAAGGTTGGTTGATTGGTTGGTCCCCAAAGTCCTTGTGCAACCCATCACAGGGGATCGGCCATGAACGGAGGGTAGTCTCACTTTAGAAATAAACTTTTTTTTACCAGCCGAATACGTTTTGATATGGATATTTATGAACGCATTGGCAAAACATGGATTAAAAATAGAATAAACAAAGGATAGAAAAAAGAAACCCCACCAAGCGAATAGGGTTGCAAATGAAGAGACTTTATGCCTTAATCTATTTCTTTTGTTTCCTTACGCATTCGCATACGTCTTCGCAAACATGGCTGTGGCTAAAGCCCTTTTAATTCGCTCCAAAGAAAAGAACCACTTTGTCGCAGCACTTTTAGGATGAGATAAATGAAGTTGTTTTCTCTCTCTCTCTCTCTCGCAGTGCAAGAAAGTGCCGGAAATTTTCGAAAAAGCTCGACGTGTGAAAGAAAAAGACAAGATCAGCTAAGGTCAGCATTTATTAATGGGTTCCTCAGTGCGAAAGGTTGCGCAGCTGTACAGAATTGTTTATTAAAATCAAACTATCAACTAACTAATCTATATCATTATCCTTCTCTGTCGACACATGCATAATTCATATTTATTTATCTTCATTGGGAGAACAGGCCCTCGATTACCTCTGAAAGACAGAAGCTTTCGGACGCATTGCGACATATGGACGATCGGCCACTCTCTGTGCAGATGCTACTGTAACACCGTCATCGCCTTTCGTCGGCTGAAAAAGCAGTCAAAGCTGTCTTGTGCTTTTTGAGGACTACAGGCCTACGTGACCACCTTTAACTTTTGTGTAGTGCCACCGCTGCATACGCGCCAGCCGATTGACTGACAATCCTCCTTTTTTGTTTTTTCTCCCTCTCTTTCTCTTCTCTGTCCTATCTCTCTCATTTTTATGCCCCCTTCCCATTCCCCCAGTGCTAGGGTAGCAAACCGGGCATGTGCCTGGTTAATCTCCCTGCCTTCCTTCTTGTTGTTTATCCCTCCCCCCCCCCCACCCACACAGGGTGTTGATTTAAGTTACATATATTACCCATTACTAATAAAAACGCACGATTTTTTACATCCTGCAGAGTGAGCACCCAACTTCATATAAAATTTGAAACGTTTTCATTCTATAAGCTCCGTTACTCTAGAATTCCATGCGATTTTATAAGATCACTCAATTCTTGGCTAATCCCTCACTGTGGGTATGAGCCACAAGGGAAGGTGAAAGAAGAGCAAGAACAAGCCGTTCGCGATCTGCGTCAACGAGTGGTCCCGCAGCGGTGAACCACTATGTCGTCGGTAAGACTGCACTTACGTTACGCTAAATATTCTGTTACTTGTGAACCTCATAGGTTCACAAGTAGTGGAGCTGTTACTGCAACATCATTGGGCCAGCAGGTCCCACAAACTCTCCTAAATGCGCAAAAGGAAAGACCGCGCCTATATATGCCTGCAGCCGGCATATTTTGCTGAAAAAAACGTTGCTGGCAGTTTTTCTTTATTGGCTGCCCACGACCATGTGACTTATCGGCTGCCCATTTCTGGTGAGCCTGTCATGCCGGCAATACATATGCCGGTAGAATTAGGGCTGCACGTGTAATGCCGGCAGCTGCCATAATACACCAGAAATCAGCGACTTATTAGCGCCCTGCTGTATTTTCAGCGTTTAAGCCACCATTTAGCCATTTGTGCTCTCCCACATTTAGCAACATTGATCACCATCGTTAAGGACAGTCAAAGACTTGAGCTTATTATCTGTCGGCCAAGGCAAGTCGATGGAGTCGACCCGTCTTCTAAGCATTTGCCAACGTGGCCGCTGGCAGTGGCGTGAAGAACATCGAGTACGTTTTGTTTGTGACGTGAAGCTAACGTAACCTAACGTAACCTAACCTCGTTACTTGGAACATCGGAAAGAACTGCCGGCATTTGGTCGACTGATATAATCTGCCGGCAGCCGGGAATATGAACATTGCAAAAAAAATCAATCTTTATGATGCAAAGTGAGGAAATTACCACGGGCGCGGTCCCTCTTCCAGGACATCAACAACATGAGGGGCTCGCTTGGCCTCACCCAGAGTGACCATCTCGCTTCCCAGAGAGAGATCAACAAGTCGCGCCGCTGACAACCACGTACGCATTCGAACGGGCGAAGAATTTTTCCAGTTACCTACATGCTATGAATACCGATCAACCGACAGCTTATCTAACAACATGCTGAATCGAACGCCTGGCTTTAATCCCCTCCCAGCGCCGTATGCCAGACGCTTCGTTGCATGTCCTCATGCGCAGTGTATTAGGACAGTGTGCCAGCGTCATGTATATAGTTGAAATGGCCACATTTTGTATAAAAATTGTTACATGGCACCTATGACACATATCCAAAAATCTCGCATGATCACGCGAGAACACACATGGTTCATATGGGTTCGTACGAGGTTATTGAATATGAGGCATATGTGTAATGTGAAAATTCTCGATATCCTTTGTTCGCGTATCAGATATCTCGTATATATTATTCTGTAAGACACACCGTGCAACAAGCAATTATTTACCAGTTGAACTTAATGGCTACGGCAAGAAGAAGAGGCGCCTGTAGATATGTGCTCTTTGTGGGGCCTCGAAAATCTCAAAGCATTTGAGTTTTAAACATCCCATTTTAATGTTCACTTTGTCATTCATGCCGTGAAATGTGTATGAATTAGGGATGCCATTGAAGCTACTGATAATGCTTCTACATGATCCATGCAATACGCTGAAATGTTGAGAATTGTTACAGGAAAGCTTTCGTCATTGTGTAGTACGCCGGTGTGAGGACATTGTGTAGCAGTGCCACATATGATCGTTTTTGAATGTACAATAATGGTACCTAGGTAGCTTTAAAGAACATTATAAAAGTGTGAGTAGCTCCCGTATTCATGATAAAAATACCCGAATCACTTGTGGTACAGCAAATATTCTTATATAGGGACACTCGACATAACGTAATCGAAGAGACCTATAAACGCGTCTAGAGAACTTGGAGACGATCGAAAAACTTACGTAGTTCAGCCAATGACCTCTATATCTGGAAACCATTGTTGCCTCTGGTTCATTTTGTAATAGACGTATACGGACATTACTAGAGTTAGCTTAGCGGAGACTTATTAAAGGGATCCTGCAACACTTTTTGAGCATGATCAGAAAACGCTGCAGTCAATTGGTAATAGAGGCTCCCGAGAACACACGAGCCAAATGTTATAGCGCAGCGCATGGCCTGGAATTCACAATAAATTATCAATGTCAGCTAAAAATTGCTTTCTCTTCGCTCAACAAATGACGGAAGACGCTCAAAAATCACACGTAGATTGCCCATCTATCAGCCATTGGCTGATTTGAACATGGCGCACTCGATCACTACAGAGATCGCCACGGGAGGCCGCCACTTGTCCACGCGGGTGCGCGCGGTCGCATTGAAAAAAACAAAACAACAACCATGTAGTTGAAGAAAAAAAAAGATAAAAGTGCTTAAGAGGCCCGTGTACATGGACGCGACGGGGGCGGGCTGAGTTGAGTGGCGGGTTCAGCTTACCTCGACGCGCCCGAGTTTATATGAACTCGCACGGACGAGTTGAGGTGAGCGGTGATCGCAGCGACGTTTTGCGTCGAGGCGAACCGAAAGCCCGTCTTTCGGTACCGGTTTCCGCTCGTCCAAGCCTGTGCTCTCGCCGCTGTGGGCTGCGGTTGTTTACGTAGTTGTCGCTCCGCCACCGCGATGGCTGTCTTGGTATTTTTTCTCAGTTTGCACCAGCTGTACTTTATGGTTGTGTTGGTGTGTTGGCTAACACTGCACAACGCGATGGCAGCAGTGGTTCTGTTGCGGCACAGCGCTCGCCGCAGGCGTATCCACAGTCTGACGCACCGTCCCCTGTTCACCCCTGGCTGGTCTCTCCAGGAATTCGCCGTGATTCATGGCTTGTAGCGCCTTTCATTTGTGTACCTGATGCTGTGGAAAATCCTTTGAAGCCCTACACGCGAGTCATTTTTTGCAATAGTTGTGGCTTGTCGCTAATACGAATTAAGCGGCGCTCTGAACCTCGTTGAAAATTTTAAATTGAAAACAATAGCAGTTTTTAAATTAAAATGACTAAAGACCCTCATCAATTGTTGGAACAAAGTGCACAGTTCCACCAAAATTAAGTGCACCGTGTTCCTCTTGCCTCTTACGCTCACCCTGTTTGGCTAATCTGATTTCTGTGGCTTTTGCACTGGATGGTGAGATCCTTACACGATGAATTTTTAATCTGAGGGCTTGTAATTTCAATTGGAATGCAATATACAATTTTGAGTAAAATTTCTATCGGCTTACGTAAGCGTTTTTTCAAATTCTTCCAACAGGTCCTTATTTGCTCCCACGTCCACGTCAGGCCCTGTTCCTTCAAACATCTTTCCAGGTCCATGAATATGTCCTTATTTTTTTGCCGCTTGCTATCGAGCAAATCACTCAGTTTTTTCTCATTGACTAAAGCTAGCAACGTCGTTATTTCATCATGTGTCCACATGGTGCGTGGAGCCCGCGAGGATGTCATCGTGCCTAGCACGCGCGTACCGGCCGACAGAGAAAGAGCAACGTCGGAGTGATGGGGACAGGGGAAGTGGAGACCGCGACGGGCGGGAGAGGTCACGAGCCGTCAACTCAGCGCGACCGGTTATACATGCCCTTTCTGAGCGCGGCGAGTTCGGTGAACCTACCCCCTGTCTCCGGGTCGACGGGACTCGCCGCGACGACTCTCCGCCCCGACGCGTCCGCTTATACATGGGGAGGGTGAGTCCAGAAAACCTGTTTATTTCGACTCAACGCGCCCTCGTCGGATCAATGTAAACGGGCCTAAGGTCACGAGGCGTGCATGACGCTCTTTGCTTGCCCCTCCCATTCTTCCCTGCTTAGCTTCCAGCTCTTTTGTTGGGACGAAAGAAGAGAGAATGCGATTGCAGCGTGTGACAAATCTTTGTAACTTCGCTCGTACTGGACGGATTCTTTACATTTTTGCGGCGTTGAATTTGTGAGACAATGAGCTCTTCCAGTGAATTAATTCCATGGTTACTCAAAAAGGTGTTTCAGGGCACTTTTAATTAGAACACTAGAAGACGATCCGAAAACGGCGTGTACATTAGGTCCTAAGATAAGAAATAATTTTTGAGAGAATAACCTGAATAAGTTGGGCAATTCTGAAAACTAGATTTGCGCCGTGGTGTGAAATCATTCACTTTGTCAGCTGTGATTGACCCCGAGAAATGCCGTGGCTTTTTTCCTTAGTGATCCCAGATGCCCTTGTTAGAAAATTTCCGATATGCCAGAACCGGATAATGTACTCCGTATTACGTCATTGCAATGGAAATGGTTCAATGTTCACACAGATGACTGTAAACTTCATCGGTTCCTAATCGTGTCTACGCTGTTGCAGACACTGTACCAGAGAATGGAACCTGAAACTTATTCGTCCACCGTGTTTCTGTCCTTGCTGTTTTCTTTCTCATTTTCGTGAGTTCACATGGCATGGTGGGAGGGTCATTTTGTTCTTTAAAATGCCGACACTAACAAAATCATTGAAAATAGGCGATTAAGGGCCAACGCGTATATGGCGTTACCTCTTCAGAAAGGTCAAAAATCAATGGTTTTGGCAACTAGTTTACCTCGATATCGACATGAGAGCTCATTTTTACCATCTGATTGTCCGAGTAGATATCTACAACTATATGCTCTACGAGGTGTGACTGCCTGGCCCGTTCACTAATAGCATTATTGATAAATTCGCTTATCGAACGAGCTTGAACAATATGGCCGATAAGGCCGGGAACCCGCACCAAGTAGTTGTCGTTTTGACTCAGTGATGAATTCACTGACAGACTGACTTATCTGAATCTGTAGAAGTGTGAACGACGCACATAGCGTCTCAACGACTGGCGCAACAACGTCGTTTCAGCTGTCGCCGCCAATACAAGGCGCCACGCCAACTGCCAAGGAGGGTTCGCCGGGAGCTGACGTCAAGGTTTCACGAGATGATGCCAAGTCACTATCCTATGGTGACAGATCACCTCCCAAGGTCAAAGCCTGGCCAGGCATGCCTTCGGGATCGCCTTCTCTATCGTCATCACCTGGCAGAAAGGGTGTTATTATGACACCACCAAGAAGCCCCTCCCTGTCGATACTGCCGGATACCCGGGACGAGGTAATTCCCCGTAATTCTGTGTGACAGTGAAGAGGAGCCACTAGCTGTATTACCAAACTACAGTGTTCATGTAATGCCAGCGAGGCTGCTATTATCATTAATGAGTGCTTGCAGGAGAGAACACGGAAAATTAGGCAACGTTATACTATCTTTTGCAGCATTTTATACGCCCCGCCGCGGTGGTCTAGTGGCTAAGGTACTCGGCTGCTGACCCGCAGGCTGCTGATCCTGGCTGCGGCAGCTACATTTTTGATTTAGGCGAAAATGCTGTAGGCCCGTGTGCTCTAATTTAGGTGCATGTTAAAAACCCGAGGTGGTCAAAATTTCCGGAGCCCTCCACCACGGCGTCTCTCATAATCATATGGTGGTTTTGGGACATTGAACCCCACAAATCAATCATTTTATACGGCACAGAAATAGGTGAAAATGGGGTTTGGTTACGCTGATTGTGCTATACTGATGGCTCTATCTAAGGAGTTAATTGAGGGAAGTGGGAGCCCCTGTTCGGTTTTTCTAGGCCTACAATACCAAAGAACAGCCGCATTGTTGTCGCAGTGGGCTTTGTGATTGGTGAAAAACTTGGACGCCTCTTGAGATTCGCGCTCAGAACTAGAACGTAATAGCGTAATGATGCTCACTGCACATCGCCTTTAATCTTGATGTAATAAAAGGAACGTTCTGGCGCGTAGCACTGCCCATCTCAAACTATGCTAAATTGTCAGTTGGGTGGGGTGGAGAACGACCCTCTTGCTACGCCTCCCCTCCTCACCCCACCCCCGGACACTGGCTATAAGCCTAGGATTTATTCTAGGTGGATACCTGGCTGCACAAAGCATCACAAGATATAACCACTACTGTTGCCACACTTTTATTAACAGATGCGGTATTAAAGTGGGCTGTGAATGGTATCACGTACTTTACGACAATGACCCGTAAATGCCAACCAAAGCTCAAAGCCAGTATTTACAAAAAAGAGACTTGTACTACAATGTTTCGTAAGAAAATCATCGGCGAACGTGGATGACCGATGGGAGGATGCCCTTGTCAAAGAGAATTTATGGTGAATTTGGTCCTGGTTGTCTCATGCGGCAATTCTATAATGCAGGTGAACCCAGCCCTGATTCAGGCTAAGATGGTGCTGGAGAGGCTGCAGGAGGCGCACATGCAGAGGGAAGAAGAACGAAAGCGTGCCATGTTGAAGAAGAAGAAGAAGAAAAAAAAATTGCCCGCAGCTTCCCTCGGGGGAACACTGAGGAGGATGCGGAGCATATAATTGGTTAACGGGGTGTTAAATTGCGACTTACTTGGGTCGCTGACTAAATTGGTTAACGTGGTTGTAGAAGGGGTGTTAAATGAGTGAACACGTACGACACGTATGCGAAAGGGCGGTGTTTATTTATTGCGACGAACTTTGAGCACGATGGCTTTTAGATGCCACTTTGGCCGGCGCTGGTCGAAGGGACGTCGATCATTGCGACCTCGGACGTCGACGCGCCGTACAAACCAACCGACGAGCGGCAACTGAGCGAGCGAGCACCGACCTTGAGTATATATACAGCGCGATGGCGCATGCACTGTCAGCTGTCGAATGTTCGAGAAGGGGGAGAAGCGCAACGGCGCATGCGCGCGCGTCAGCTGCCGATGTTATCGAAGCGCGACGGCGCATGCGCGCGCGTCAGCTGCCGATGTTCTCGAAGCGTGACGGCGCATGCGCGCTACATTATACAGCTAGCGAATGTTTGTGAAGAGGAGAAGCGCACGCGGTGTGTAGAGGAGGAAGAGTGCACAGATGGTGGAGGAGTGAAGCGCGCGCGGTGTGTAGAGGAGGAAGGGATGCACAGATGGTGGAAGAAGGAGGAGGAAGCTTGCGGACGGCGCCGCACTACAAGCCTCGAGTATTAGATGCTCCGCATCTAAAAAAGAAAGAAACCTTCGCAGGCACCACCACCAAAATCGGCAGCTGGCAGCGACGCAGCAGAACTCTTGTGGACGGACACGTCGACTCCGGTAGAGCGCGAGCGGTAAGAACGCTTAGAATAATATTACTTGGGGTTTTACGTCCCAAAACCACGATGTCTTTGTTAGGGACGCCGTAGTGATGGGCTCCTAAAATTTGGGCAATCTGGTGTTCTCAAACGGGCACTGACTTCATACAGTACTCTGTCCTCTAGCATTTCTCCTCTATTGAAATGTGACTGCTGGAATTGAACCCGCCACCTTTGGGCCAACAGCTGAGAACTTTAGCTACTACTCCACCACGGTGGACAAAACGCTTTAAACTGAAGCTTAGCGTACACACAGCAGTGATTTACACACGTGAAAATAATATCGAAAGAAGGTGGTGCCTTGCTAAAGAATTCGTGTTATTCCGATATACTTCATTTGCACAACGATGATGCACTTTAAAGTATAGGACCTTAGGTTGGAAAGAGTTAGGAATAGGAGTTAATGGAGCGTACCTTAGTAACCTGCGGTTCGTCGATGACGTTGCCTTGATGTCATCACTCTGGGGACGAATTACAGCTCACGATTACTGAACTGGACACGGAAAGCAGAAGAGTAGGTCTGACAATTAATATGCAGAAAGCTAAAGCAATGCGCAACGGTCTCGGCAAAAAACGCCACTTTGCATTAGGTGGAGAGATGCTGGAAGTTGTAAAGAAATATGTCTACTTGGGACAGGTAGTAACCGCGGAGCCGAACCATGAGATAGAAATAACCAGAAGAATAAGGATGGAAAGGATGATATTCGGCAAGCATTCTCATGTCATGAATAGGAATCTGCCGCCAACCCTGAAGAGGAAGGTAGATAACGGCTGCATCTTGCTAGTACTACCTACAGAGCCGAAACCTGGAGGCTCACAAAGAGGGTTCAGCTTAAATATGGGGGCGACGCTGCGAGCGATGGAAAGGAAAATGATAGGTGTAGCCTTAAAAGACAAGAAGAGAACAGAGTGGGTCAGGTAACAAACCGGAGTTAAGGATATGATAGTTGAAATCAAGAAGATATGGACATTTGGCGGGCTCGTAGGGCGTCGTCAGGATAACCGCTGGTCATTAGGGTAACTTAGTGGATTTCCTGAAAAGGCAAACGCACGAAGGGGGGAAAGAAAGTAAGATGGGCCGATGACATTAAAAAGCTCGCAGGCATAACGTGGCCGCAGAAAGCACAAGACCGGGTTGATATTGGTGTGTCATGGGAGAGGCCTTTGCCCTGCAGTGGGCGTAGTCAGGCTGATGATGATGATGATGAACTTTATGAGCGTCTCAATTGGAAAGAAGAGGCGAGAAACACTAGCCCAACGAATGAGGTTCGTATAAAATTTAGTGATTGCACTTAATTATCAGACCTGATTATTAGCCCAAACCAGGAATGTTTAGTGTTGTGTGGATTAATAATCGACCACTCATGCGATGAATAAAATAATTCTTGTAAGATGAGCGCTTGTAGCGAAACGTGAAGTGTTTGAGATCTCTCTCAGCTTACACCACGGTGTAAGCGTGGCTCACACACACTGCGTAGGTGTAGAGAAGCTTGGGCAAATAAAATGGAAATAAACTCACGCGAACAGATCTCAAGGCAGTACATATCTATTACAAAGTGCACAGGAATGACACAGAAGCGTATTACATACGAGTTAATATGTGAAGAAAAATTCACTAGTTGTTCGATTTTGCGAAAGTGGATGACAAGCGAAGCTGCGCACCGCAAGCCGTAAACATCACACATAAAATTGATAAAGAATGCTGAAAGGCGAGAAAAAAAAAAAGAATGGCGTATGCCTTAATGCTCCTTCAAAGCGCTTTTACCTCGATTTGCGAGTGAGAGAACTGCAGCACGCAGATAAGTTACTGACACAATTTTATTTGTTTACATACAACTACTTCTACATTCATGTCATTCATTCATTTCATTACTTCTACAACATATTTATTGATTTGCATTCATTCAATTACATTTTTGTGCTTATAATGGCGAACTAATGATGATTAGTGTGTTGTTACAGTATTGAGCCCCGCTTAGGAGACAGAGACTGAACCACGCGAATACGAGTGCAATCTTTCAACTGAATTTACCGGTAAATAAACCGGAGAATCGATACTAAATACCCCAGGGAAGTGGCTTTATGAATAGTGGGGGTTTGCTCATTGCCGAGGCATGTACCTGCTAGGCGTTTTCTGTTTGGAGGACCTGGTTACTGTTATGAAGGACCTGATTATATTCATATTCGGTGTAAAATTTTCCTTTACGGTTACGTGCATTTTGAAAGTATAGACTAAATCTTAAACTTTTGTCTTGCATACTTGCACACGGTCACTGCTCAACCTGCTGCACTGATGCATCTATTCTTAGCTAATGGTAACCGCATATCTTTCCATTTCCAGTCGGTCGTCCTTCGTGCCGCTGCCTGCGTAAGTACACATTCATTGCTCGATGACTTTCAAGCGAGGTACTACAGTCGGGATGAATTGAATGCGTATCTAGGTAAAAGCTGGAAGGTCAACAAAGAATGAGCTCGTGTGAATTCGACTATGCAAAATGCAGCTGGACGGGTGTTGCAGGTGCACAACCATGATTCCCTTTATTGAGTGTTGTCTCTGTGTGTATGGTTATACGCAGAGATGTAGGTACGTACTAGCGCGCAAACTGAAAATCGGAATCCCAAAACCTCGACACTGGCTCTGCCAATGTGATGTTAGCAGAATGATCGACAAGAAGTATACTCTGTACAATGCAGATCTTCTGAAAGCACAGCCATGGTACGTGCGCATGAAAAAGCAGTAACTCCTAAAAATAAACCGAATAGTTCTTTTCGAAGGACATATAAGTAGGTAAAGTGAATAGTAGTAAACATATATGTTAGTTAGAACGAGGATTACCATCAACCTCTAAACTGGATGAGCATGTTAAAATAACTGAAAACAGGTCTTTAAAATACCAAGTTAAACCAGCTTCATTGCAAGAACAAATCAATCCATGATTGTTCTTAAGGAAAAAAAAACGGGACGCTTGAGAACTGGGCATGCAGCATGACATCGAGGGAATGAAAGACAGATAAAATAGATTGATAGGTGAAGCAGCTCTTCAAGTGCGAGGCAAAGCGGCTGGTGAAAAACTGGGCAAACTTCGTGAAACAAATAAACACAAAGAAGCGACCACTAATTAAAGTGTCTACCTTAGCGTTTGACAAAATAGGTTTTTCTTAACTCTGAAAACTCACCAGAAGGCTGTAAAAGAGCTATGTGTGGGAGTTTATCGTCTGAGAGATAGCGGCAGCATTAAACACATCAGGAGTGCTATTGTTTTTTGTTTTTGTTTTTCTCTTACTCAAGTTGGCTCTTTGTGCCATAATGTTTTTGTCACATGGTTACTGTCTCCTCTATATATTTTTGCGCTCTGCGCAATAAACTCAGTTGGAAGGAGTGTTAAAGCACGCTAAAGGAAACTGCGTATCGATCGAAAGATGAGAATGTCATGCCACAATAGAGAGAAGACCGCATCCAGTTGGTGCGAGTTGGTTACCTACTGTGACGTTGAAAACACTACGCAAGAGGAAGAGGCGCTAATATTTTCTTGCAAATGATATCTGACATTATTTATTACCATATTCAATTGCATTGTATAAAGGGGGCGAAAAACATCTATTAACTCGCGTATCTGTTTTCCATTCTTGACGACATCAAAAGTCTTACCTGGAATTTCATATTAACATCTTAACCCTATAAAAGACATGTCCCTGATGACAAGTGGATGTTGAGCATGGCGGCCGATTTCACAAAGAATGGACCTTTTTCCTTTTTAGGGAAGCTTTTGGTACCAGTATATATTGGAAGAATGCTGTCACTGTATATGTCACCGGTATGGGAGACGTCAAATATATGCATACTTTAGGCCAGTCAGCCTACTTTCAGTGTTGCACAAAATTCACCGATGTAATATAAATGAAATGAAAAGAGGAGTTAGCCTTTTCCCACTCAGCGAGAAAACTGGTGACCGTAAGGTCTACTTAACGATAGATCACAGCAACGAGATCGATCACTGCTTTTAAGGCAGCTGTTGATTGTGATGTAGGCCGATACTCTTAGCATGTATTTTTATATTTTA
>NW_023613545.1:0-50926 GCF_013339725.1 Rhipicephalus microplus
ATCCAAGTATGCAGCATACTCGAATAAGAAGTCGAATCGGCCATATCTGATAACCGTAATCAACACCCCATGTTTCATCTGATGACCGTATTGCCGAGCCCCACCCTCTTCGTAAACCGTTTTTTTTCTTTCGGGAAGCCTTCATTCTTCCGAGTTCGTTCAATAAACCTCAGTTGATAGTTTGCGCTTGTACTGTCCACTTCTTTTTCGTCCTTTCCCTAACCTCGTTTTCCGCAGCAATTGCAGCCCGATTTTGTGAGTCATGAAGAAGCAACTAGCCCAACCCCTCTCTTTGCTAAGGAAATTGATATGTCACGCCAAGCAGTCAATGAATAGTAGCCAGCCTATGCGAATTTTGTTTGCTTTGAGCCAAGTGGTACGAGGTAGTTAAACGTCATCGTGTAAATTGAGTTGTCGTGGGCGTATAGTTCACTCATTCGGTAAGACGGCTGCATGCGCCAATAGAGCGTACTTCATTCTAGGAATTCACTCGAGTTACTTCAGTGTGATCGCCACGAAAAGCACGGTACGGGACGATGATGCGCATAACGTATACGTAGCGGTCGTAACAGTGTTACGTACGAGTTTCCTTTGGGGAATAATATGTATTGTTTATTCCTTTGAAGTAATAGTTGATGACTCGCACTATTACCACAATCGCTGTTGCCCTCATATGACGCTTTTGTTGGATCTTTTTTCCGGAAGAGGTCAGAGCCCTAGGGTGGCTTTGAGCTAGAAATGGTACCATGACAAATGCTTGGGTTCTGTTCCGGGAGCCGGAATTTTATTATTGTTTGCTGCCATTGCAGCATTTATTGAATCGGCAACGCCACCGACAAAGACACCCATCTTTCACTCAGTCTCCTTGGCACTCTGGAGTCTGTCAGCCGTAGTGCAAACCACCACGGTCACCACGGTAGTCTAGTGGCTAAGGCACTCGGCTGGTGACCCACAGGTCACGGGATGGCAACCCGGCCGCGAGGGACTCTTCAGGGCGCCTGTGACATAGCCGGAAATCAAAAAAAAGAAAGCTTGGCAAGGGTGCACGTACAGAGTATGCCGACCCGGTGGACTCGTTCATCGAGGTTGACTCGCACAGAAAGTGGACAGAGGTGAGTCCAGTAAATATAGTCAACGCGAGACCGACTATCGAAGCCTTACAGTCTATGTTTAGTAGATATGGCCTGCCCGAATGGTGTTTTCCGATAATGGAACAAAGTTCACTAGTGCGCTGGTTCCGTCGTCCGTGAATGAAACCTGAATACGACACTTTCACATTACGCCTTGTCATCCGCATTTCTACGGTAAAGCAGAAAGAGAAATGTGAATGACTTAACTGGGACTGCGCAAGAACGCTAGTGGCACACCGAAAAAGCGATAAGACTGAATTCAGTTGCAGTATCACCACACACAACTGCCAAGCAGGAAAACACCTTTCAGGCTCCTTGATTTACATTCTCGTTGCAATAGATGCTGTCTTTTTACGTCGTTCATTTTCTGACAGAGATACCGAACAACTGGGATATTCTAATACAGTAACTACAAGACAGAATTCAGGTGTATGGCTTGCGCTATACAGCTGCTTGACGGCCACCGTATGCTAACCATCAAGGCCACAGACGCGATCATCATCGTTGGCAAGTGGTAACTTGCTGAGAGCAAGGAAAACATACAGTGCGGGACTTCCTGCTGTTGAAGCAGACGTCAAGCAAGCGCCGGGCGCTAATGCACCACAGACGGAAGCTGGCGAGACCGGGGCACTAGTGGCCTTAAGAGAGTGACCCCAGAACCAACGAGGTAATTGTTGGGGTTTAATGTCCGAAACTCTCTTGATGTTGAGAGACGCCGTTGAGGAGGACGTCGAGAATTTGATCCACCGGGGGTACTTCAACACGCCCCTACATCGAACTACATGGACCTCAGGACGTTTTGTTTTATCGAAAATGCGACAGCCGGCACCGGGATTCTCAATGACGACCAGAGGGTCAGAGGCCCCGCACCACACACATAAGACTACCGTAGTGGGTTACAAGGTTTTGCTAATCGAAACTATTGACACCACCCTCTACAGCAATGTTGGTAGCCTTCAGAGTATAATAAGTTGCCCTGTTACCGCCATCGATTAAACTTTTATACCACACTTCTATTGCATTGTTTCATTGTGAAACACCGCCGTAGGAGTCGAAACCTTCGCTATTTCATATGTTTCTTTTAATATTTGGCCTGTATCTCTGCGTAACTTATACCATGAATATTCCCGATAGACAAGTTTTCACCGAGCTCAAGATTTTAAGACAAGGTCGTCGAAACGTGCGTTTCACCCGCGCGAATCACAATCGACTGAAGAAGTTGCACGTGCGTTGCACTCCTCGCGATCTGCTCATTCTAGAAAAGCGCGCTACTGCCATTCTCTTTTACGGATCGTGTCAACATTTCCCTGATGTATCGTACCGAGCTCTTTCCCCAGGTCGATTTCCTGAAATACCTAGGCATCGTATATAATAGGGCGCTAAATTGGGAAAGCCATATAGACGAGGTTGGCTGTAAAGCGTCACGTGACTTGTGGTGGTTACGCAAATTGGGAAACAGAAAAATAGGATTGCGTAGGAGTTCATTGATAATGATTTACAAGATGTATGTACGGCCTATCATGGAATTTGGGTGTGTATCATTTTCAGGCAGCGCGGCTTACAAGATGAGACAATTAATATTATTAGAAAGAGAAGCGTTGCGCTTGTGTCTTGGACTCCCAAAATTTGTGGCAAATAATGTTTTGTGTGTTTTGTTAACTCGGCATAGAATACTTACAGTTCAAACTTTCTTAAAAATATACAATTCGCCTCTGCGACAAGCTTCATACGTTTTTATTCAAGAACCAACCACATTCTTTGGAACACAATGGTCTAGACTACACTCCCCTCAGATTAAGTTCGTGCAAGCATTGCTAGAGCCTCTAAATGTAAATATTTATCAGATTTACATAACGAAGACACCTAATTCAAACTTAAAATTAAATTTGATGACATTTTTCCCTCTAATGCAAAACCACTGCCCCTTCAATATTTAAATATTTGGTTAAAAGATTACTTGACTCATCTGTCCATAAACAACATTATTGCGACGGATGCATCCGTATTGAACGAAAAGGCTGGAATAGGCATCTTCTGTACTTCTCTCAACTGGTTTTTCTCAGTTCGATTACCAGATTACACGCCTATATTCATCGCTGAATTATTTGCTATAATTCTACCACTTTGTAAACTTCCTGCAAGCGAATCAGAAGCGGTCATACTTACCGATTCTCTCTCAGTATGCACTGCACTATCTACAGCAAAAAATTTGACATTATTGAGTATGATTAGCAGTTTATTACCAGAAAACCTGAAAAAATTTCACTTGCTATGGATACCCGGCCACTGCGGGATTTATCCAAATGAGATGGCCGACTCGTTAGCCAAAGCATCTTTAAGCGGACCAATCTTACCTATTTTACCTGATTTGCCTACGTAACAGCACTCAGATATAGAAGGCTTGTTTGCACAAATAAATGGAAAAATATCATTGGATAAAGTCAGAGACTTCGTACATCTAAGATATTGCTGGAAACAAACAGTGGTGTGTATTCTCGGCAGTTAGAAACTACAATCACCAGATTACTATGCAGAATTCCGCATCTGAATACTACCTACATAAAGCTGGACTAACAGCATCTCAGTTGTGTCTCTTTTGCAAGGAATCGGAATCAATAGATCATTTCTTCTTATTCTGTAAACGTTATGCTTATCAAAGGAAAAGATACCTGGTCGAACCAATTGAGAAGCTAGGTTAAAAATAACGTGGAACTAATTTTATCCTTCGGAGGGATTACATTTTGGTTATAGCCACAGGGAGGATTTCTCTGCTGTGTGCGAGTACTAAGGGCAACAAAGAGATTACCCGGTTAGCCTGTTGTTACTATTTACGGCTACGAGACTACCTGAATGCCTGACTGAACACACTTGATGATCCTGCCACCCGGTTCTTGGCCGATCCCCCTTTGTGGGCGAGTGCCAGCAAAGCCGAAGGTTCATCATCATCATCATCATCATCATCATCATCATCATCCATCATCATCATCATCATCATCATCATCATCATCATCATCATCATCAACAACAACGTTGGACACCGCCATGGTAAGACGCCGTTTTCTAGTCTCCTGTTTGAGCTAGTCGACGCTGTTGGTTTCTCATTTAACTGCTCATTCACGAAGCATTCAATGTCTCGCAAAATCCCCTGAGTAGTCACACTCACCTTGAAACATATCGAGGCCAGAAATATCCAGTTTAAACATAAAAAGTGTCATCATGTGTTTACAACAGTAGTCGCGTTTCTAACCTGTTCATCAGAGTCCACAGGAGTTCCAGTGTTTATGAGTAGCGAGGGCGTGCATTGAAAAAAAAAATGTCGACTGTTTATGCGCTTTTTCAAACGGGTAGTTTGTGTTGAATCTACCACTGTAAATCGCAGTGTGTGGATTCGCAGCCTTTGTGAACCACATGCTTTTCTAGCACCTTTAGATCGAAGACACGCCTGGAGCAATCGCAGGCGATAAATAAATAACCGTTTTATTATACAACTAGCAACATTTCTGTACATAGTTTCATGTCGTTTCGGTCACTATGAACCACGGTGTCCTACACCGTGCTATGAACATAGCATCCTCCATGATTTTTTTTGCCACTACCTGTCTGTTTGCGTACTTTTGCACATTATAGTGTGGACGGCCAAATAGCTCCCAAAACCACTCAATTAGTTGACAAGCAATAGCAGCACCCACGTGATGCCTTGCATATTGGTTTGACCACTTAAGCATGAAATTCTTGACGGTTTCTTTGCCTCCTAATTGTAGATTTATGCTTACCATTGCACATCTACTGTGGACGGGAAGTAGCTTTCAAAACGACTCAATGAGTTGACGTGGTCGCTATTTTAAAGTCACGAAGCTTCTTAACATTCGCGGCCTTCAGTATAGGCGCACAATGTGTATATTTTCTTATTTTGATGGTTGGGCTCATAATGTGGCATTGCACAACACGAGGGCAGAATGCGAATTCCTCATAACAGCAGATTCATTTAGATGGGTAGTCTTTCAGCGCCTCACCTCTGCGTGCCTCGTATCGTGCCTGTCATTCCCCACAACCACTAAATTTAGCCCTCTTTCTCTTTTATAGCACCCCGTTTTTAAGTCATGAAGATGTTACAAGCATGTTTCGATAGACGAATTCCAGCGTTCGTTTGTATACGTTTCGCAGAGCAAGGCCCAGTTCTTCTCTCGTGCTGGTTACCGCCTAACACTCGGCCGTCCACGCAATATCCTGTCTTCCCTACATCAGCAGCACACCAGGAGTTCAGCCCCGATCGACAGAGATGGTCTGGACTCCTCTATCCGAAGCCTTCCACGCAGCGTGGTGCTACGGTCGACTCGACTTAACAGCGACGACGCAGTACGCACGTGCGGACAGCAATTGGCGACTCGGGCGTTTGCGCCGCCTTCCCGATGCATGACCTGCCTGTGGTACAACGCCTGGAGGCGCCAAGACTCAAGTACACTTGGAAGACGGCTCTGGTGGGTTCATATTTATACACAAATATGCTGCTTCGTAGCACCGGACGAGCTACTCGACGTGGTTTATAGGCTGTTGGCTTATACAGTATAACACGTGGCTAATTTCTCTCTTTAGGAATTTTCATAACAAGAAAGGGAAGCTTGTCTTCACAAAGGCAGTTGAGCGTTTATTGTGCATTGTTTTGCCACAAAGGCGAAGGAATAAATGCTACAGATAGAAATTGAAAATTCAAGCTAAGAACGACAACTACCTCGAAACTTTCAGCGCGCACCTCAAGCCGAAAGGACGCATGAACCGAGGATGCACAACTCGTGTGCGGGCTGATGACTGTTACAGATCGACTTTTGAAGCGTCCTGCTCAATCATAAAAAAAGATGCACCATACAAACGCACAAGTATAGACCGGACAAGCGCGAACAGTGACATTCCTCACTTCTTCGTGTGTGAGAGGCGTGCTTAGTTTTCAAGCGCGGCCGCGCTCTGTGGAGGCGGTACTTAAAGAAACGCTAGAGGCGACGACCTTGAGAGCGCGCCCAACGCGATGCAATCGCACCAACTCGCTACTGATGACAATAGCGCGATGAAGTCAGAGCTCTGAGGACCGACATATGTTGTGTATAAATGGCTTGTCATTGGCATGTTTGGCAACGTACGTTTCGTGGCCTAGTAAATAGCAGCGCGCGTTGCAGATAGATAGTTCGATGAATCGACCCATCACGACGTAAACTTTTTGCTTGTTTCTTTTTTATGGAATCTGCTAGATTATGTTTTGCAACGTTTTTCTTTTACCGGACAGAAATACGTCAGCGGGGCCTAAATCAACCCCAACATAAAACACTTTTGTGTTGAAAAAGAAAAAAAGAACGCTGTCTTTCTGTCCCAGCGTAATATTCAGTGTCTATCTTGCTTGTGTTGCATTACCGACGCGTGCCTCGAAGTTTCTAGTAACAAATGGCATGTGCGTTATCTGGATTTGGGACGTTAAATCCCACATATAAATCATGCGCATTATCAAGGTGACAATAGTATCTATGATAGGAAAGGTATGCCTAGTTTTCAAAATGCTAGCAAGCCAGATGACTACTATTATTTTAGTAATGTAATCATATCTGGGCACATTTGGGTACACGTTAAAGTGCTACAGGTGGTCTAAATTTCCGGAGACGTGCACTGCGGCGTCTCTCATAATCATATGGTGGTTTTGGGACGTTATACCCCACGTATCATTTATTACAATGGCCTTATAACAATAATATCTGAAGCTTTGATACTTCCTGAAATCATTACACGACTATAATAAACGCAGTAGTGAAGGGCTCCAGAAATTCTGCCCATACGGTGTTCTTTTTTGCGTTTTGACATCGCACAGTACACAGGCCCCTGGCACCTCTCTTCCACAAAAATACAGCTACAATGGCCGGTTTTGAATCCACGACCTACGGGTCAGCAGCCAGATAATGAATGTTGTAGGTTAAAAAAGGCGCTTCGGACCCAACCACATCTTAGAGTTTATTGCGATATATGCGTATCTTGAGAAATGAAACTTAGCGCGAAAAAATTGCTTTCGCTAGGATCTCTGTGGGACAAAGTGCCAATCCGCGCTGTTTGCTTATGCGTTGAAACGCCCTTCGCGCTCCTTTTCGTTAAATAAATTCAGGAATAAATGGTAAGTATGCGCTTGTTTTTCAACTCTTCCTTGTGAACGTCATTTTTTTTGCGCACCTTTTAGTGTCGAGACGACTTTTTGGAATATACGAAGTGTGCTACTAAAAGCCTTTTGCATTTTTCACGCAAGTATTAACGTCACGAATATTGGATATAAAAGCGAGACAGGCCTTCGATAGAACACAGGATCTGCCTTCGTGTCAAAGGTTCGTTGGGAAATGAAACGTTTTTAGAAGGGCCAGACGCATAAGCAGCTCGGCAGCGCTTTCCTAGACTATTCCGTTTCCTCTCACTCTTATATTTATTTTTTTGTGTGTGCCGCTATAATCTTGAATCAGGTGTCGGTGTCAGTGTCCTTGAGTTACCGAAAGTTTGCGCCAGTTGGTTAAGACGCCATTACATATGATAAAAAATGAAAGATGAATGCCTAAAGCTGTTTAATGACCGCTTGTTTTCAAACTAGCGAATTTTGTAAATACGTTATTAGTTTTCTTGCGCGCGTTGGTTCTCGCTAACATGCAATGCAATTTCATTCCTTCTCCCGAGTGTTTTAAAAAGAAATCATGAAGGAGCTCGTTTCCCAGACATTCTGACATCGGCTTCGTTGGTTGTCAGCGGAAAATCTTCGCATGCCTGACAGAAAAAATGCAGAACAATGCAAATAAATTGTATGATGAAAAAAATCCTACATCAGAGAGGACTCGAACGCGGGTCGTTAGCGTGGCGTGTGGATGTTCGAAGCTTCGGCCATGCGTGTGCTTAGAAATACGGTGAAAGGAACTTACTCTGCTTGGGAATGCAGTGTAAGTAATTTGATTATCTTAAAACACACGCGTTCTGTATATATGCTTCACAATGCGACATTAATTATTGCAATAATGAAGCACCCATTACCAGCGTGTGTCTTAACATTGATCCTAATGGCTTCGTGGTTTAAAGCTGGTCACCCACTAGAAGTGCATACACGCAACTGCGCCTATTTCCTTAAGGCCACATGGGGGGTGCATAGCAAGTTCGGAAAGGTTTCGTGCGCTACCTATATGAAGTATGCGCACTAGAAACTGAATACTGCAATAGCGCTCAACTCTTAAAGGCGATACTTCGGAGCGCCCTCCTTTTTTGTTCTTGTTGTTCGCAGTGCCGGTTACTTTGCCTTCCATCATTGTGCTCACTATGGGTCGGCAGAAAAAATTGGAGTCCACTTAAGCTACTCATGATTTCTTTATTGTGCAATTAGGTTTTCGATCATGATGCCCGTGTGCTATAACGCCATAACTTGATTGATTGATTGATATGTTAAGATTTGATTGCTATGTGGGGTTTAACGTTCCAAAACCACCATATGATTGTGAGAGACGCCGTAGTGGAGGGCTCCAGAAATTTCTACCACCTGGGGTTCTTTAACGTGCACCCAAATCTGAGCACACGGGCCTACAACATTTCCGCCTTCATCGGAAATGCAGCCGCCGCAGCCGGGATTCGAACCAGCGACCTGTGGGTCAGCAGCCGAGTACCTTAGCCACTAGACCACCGCGGCGGGGCTTGATATGTGAAGTTTAACGTCCCAAAATGGGAGACGCCGTAGTGGAGGACTCCGGAAATTTCGACCTCCTGGGGTTTTTTAACGCGCACCCGAATCTGAGCACATGGACCTTCAACGTTTCCACCTCCACCAGAAATGCAGCCGCCGCAGCCGGGATTTGATCCCGCGACCTGCGGTTCAGCAGCCGAGTACCTTAGCCACTAGATCAACGCGGAGAGGCAACGCCATAGCTAGCGGTTAAATTTATTGCGGTAAAAAGACAAGAAACTCACCCTCCCTACATTGCTTACGCCTCGCGTCAATTATTGTCCCGGTGGCATATCTGTGTGAGTAGCCTTGATTATAAACATGAATTGTCATAAGGCAAGTATTAATGCTGAATATAAGTATATACGACCAAGGGTCGGCAGAAGACGCGGAGATGAGTTATACTTACAAATAAATGTATTTTCTGTTTCAAGCTCACTCGCATGTACACTCGCACAAATTTTTCTCAACTGCGCTCACTAAGACTTTGATTCACAATTTTTCCTCAAATGGACTCACTCTCTCACCGACATTTCTTTAAAAGTGGACTTATTGGCTTTTACAACTAACCAAAATATTTCTCCAGCGACTCTCTGAGATTAGGATTCACGTTGCGATGTGAGTCGGAGTCTGACGACTCGCTAGTCTGCCGTCTTACAATGCTCACCATGGCGGTGTTTCGCACAGGGCCACGTTCTGGCTCGCGCATAGCCGACGCTGTATGCCCTGCACGTGCTGGCCGCGCAGTTCGCCGTACCACCCGATATGACTTGGGCGCAAAGAGCGGTCACGGGGTGAGACGACGTGGGCGGCGTCTCGCACGACGACGACGACGGGGATTACGAAGGCGCTGAAGTCTGTGCGACAGTCCACCGATGCCAGCTGCCGGCCGGTGCCTTTGGCGGTGTCCTAATGTTTTGCTATTCATTATACCTTAACGTTTGTTTGATTTTGTTTCTATCAACTGCATTGCAGAAACGTTTTTGCACGACAGAAATAAAAAAATTGTATGTGAACTGTGTTTCGCTGTGTTTTTTTCGATGGTTTGATTGTGGGAGTTTCGTTAAACATGGGCAGAATGACCCTTAATAGCGAATTGGAGATATGAAGCTCAGAGTAATTAAAAATAGCATATTCTTTTGTGAATTTTGCTTCGAATGTGGGAACTTCATTATATTTCTGTAAAAATAGTGTAGTGAAGTGCTGGAGAAAATTGTCATCGAAAAGTCACACACCATGCCATAATAAAAATATCATCGTCTGATTATGAAATTAAAAAAGCAAAAGCGACACTATGGGTGTCGGTAAAGTCTCTTTAGAAACACTAGCGGTTGCTTCGTAAGTTCGCTAAACGAAAGCGTATTTTTTTACAATCAGTTAGAAATGAACGATTTACAGTGACGCAGAATTGAGCATATAGATGTGAAAAGCGATAAAAGTTTCACGCCGTTTCTGACGCATTATTTGCCATAAGTGACTCGAAGGTGCAAGAGTTTCGGTGAGGGTCTATTGTTATAATGATCACCATTAACGCTGCAGCATAAGAGCTATGTTGATGCTGTGGGTATACCGACGATTGTCATATAATGCCACGTTCCATTTCTCAAGTTCTGTTATCACCCCACAACACTACACCATTCTCTGAGCAAAACGCGCGTGCAGTTTTCGAGAAGCTTCCGGACTTTAGTAGATCATTTCAATAAGATCACGCCCACTCTGCGAACTGTACAGATTATTCTGGAACCTACGCCACCGCCAACGATAACGCTAGAACATTCGATGGCAAGAGTATAAACGCCGACGCACTTCGCCGCTTGTCAGTAGTTGATCGACGGCCAATGCTCCGTTCGCCGCTATCAGTCCAAGACTGCTACTGTAATCAGACTTTCCGTTTACCGGGCACAGGTTCGCCCAAATAAACACGTAAATTCCAACGCAAAGTCTCCTGTCTTTAGCCACGTCACGACCCCGTGACATCTGGTGGAGGCGCTGCTTCTTTGATGTTCCGGACGTCCCTTCAAGCCGCGACCCCAGCCCGAGCGGCGAAGAAGACACGGACGCTAGCCCTGAACAGCGGACAAGCCGCAGGTAGAGGGGACTACAACCAGAGTACGGGCCCCTTCCTGAAGCAGCCAGGCAGACCCGGATCCCGACATCAACTACTGCAACCATGACCGCCCCCGTGCGGCCTGCACCACCCCTGGTCCAGCAACCCAAAGAGCCGTCAACATTCCGCGGTTCGCCACTGGAAGACCCGGAAAGCTGGACCAAAAGGTTCGACTGCGTCGCCGCCTTCAATGGCTGGACAGACGATGACAAGCTCCGGCATGTGTATTTCGCCTTAGAAGATGCTGCTCGGAGCTGGTTCGAGAATCAAGAGTGAAGCCTTGCAACGTGGGACGTCCTTTGCGCCAGGTTCCTTGCTACTTTCGCAAGTGTGGTGCGCAAGGAGAAGGCCGCAGCTCTTCTCGAAACCCACATGCGGATGCAAAACGAAAACGTGGCGCTATTCACGGAAGATATGATTAAACTCTTCCGCCACGCTGACTCCGACATGTCCGAGGAGAAGAAGGTCCGTCTGCTCTTGCAAGAAGTAAAGCAGGAACTCTTTGCCGGGCTGATCAGAAACCCACCAAAGACGGTCGCCGAATTCATTTCAGAAGCATCTACGATAGAGAAGACGCTCGAGATGCGCACGCGGCGATACAACCGTAGCTTCTCGTCTACAAGCTACGCCGGCATTCAAGTGCTTGGAACCACTGACTTGCGTGAGACGATCCGAGCAATCGTGCAAGAAGGGCTGCGAATATTACTTCCTTCCGCGCAGCCTCACGTGGAATCCATCGCGGACGTCGTACGCCAGGAGATCCAGCAATCGCTGGGCGTTTCTCAGCCTCAAAAGCCTCAGCTGCAAGCCATGAGCTATGCTGCTGCAGCCCACCGTCAAGCCCCTCCTTTACGCGCACGCCAAAACACTGCCCCATCGCACTTCCGTCGACAGATACCACCCCCAACGAGGTCCTACCGTTCGCCAGTGGCCCAGCGCAGTGCGCCGAGGAAGACTGACGTCTGGCGCACCCCTGACCAGCGCCCGCTCTGCTACCACTTCAGCGAGGCCGGACACACATACCACCGTTGCCAGTACCGACAGATGGGACTGCGTGGCTTCGCCGTCAGTGCACCGCGTCCACAGCCAGGAAAACGGCCATGTGACATCACCGACTACCTGACAGGAACTCAGTGGACACTACGAAGCCCTTCCTGTTCGGCATCGCCCAGCCGCCGCATGTCACCGAACCCCCGGCAGTACTCTGGCCCGACGCGGGGCCGGTCTCCTAGCCCATATCCGGGAAACTAAGGGCAGCAACCGGTTGAGGTGCGGTTGCTGTGCGACGAACTACCGAAGATCCTGCTCCGACGACGACGCCGCGACGGAGCTTTCCGAACACAACACCAACCAGGCAAAGCCCTGATGGCGAAAGCTCACTTACCGAAGGTGGCCTGACGAGGCAACATGGAAGCAGCGTAACAAGCCGACGCAGTCGTGACCCGACGCCACGCCCTAACTGTAATTCGAGACGGCAAACGAGCGACCTCGACGTTCTCATCGACGGCCACAGTGTGACCACTCTCGTCGATACTGGAGCCGACTATTCCGTCATCAGTGGGTCGCTCGCTGCGAAGTTAAAGAAAGTTATGAGAGCTTGGGAAGGCCCTGAAATCCGCACAGCCAGAGGTCATCTCGTAACGCCTGCAGGAATCTGCCCAGCGAATTTCACGAATTTCACGAATTTCAGCAATGAGTACAAACATGTGAACCAAGGAACAACGGTTGCATACACTGAAGAAATTGTGGACGCTACCAGTGCTTTCGCCCTCGCGGATTCTGCGGAACCTGCTCAGAGGAACCAAGCCCCTCCCACAGCTTTCGACGTCAACCCCAGACTTCCGAACCATAAGAAAGAATAGCTCAAGGCCCTGCTCCTGCAATACGAAGATTGCTTTTCATCGTCATCAAAAATTCTGCAAACCCCAATCACGAAACATCGCATCATAACCGAAGAAAATGCCAGACCACTCCATCAGAGTCCGTACAGGGTTTCGACGCGAGAACGTGAAGCCATGAAGAGACAAGTTGATGAAATGCTGCGGGACGACATTATCCAGCCGTCAAACAGTCCATAGGCATCCCCCGTGGTGTTAGTGAAGAAAAAAGATGGGACCCCACGTTTCTGCGTCGATTATCGCCGCCTGAACAAAATCACAAGAAAGGACGTGTATCCTCTCCCACGAATAGACGACGCACTTGATCGGCTCCATAACGCCAAGTACTTTTCGTCAATGGACCTCAAGACTGGCTATAGGCAAACCGAGGTCGACGAAAGAGACCGAGTGAAGACGGCGTTTATAACACCGGACAGCCTCATCGAGTTTAAGGTGATGCCCTTCGGCCTTTGCTCAGCGCCTTCAACTTTTCAACGCGTTATGGATACATGTACTGGCAGGATTGAAGTGGCAGACTTGCCTTGTGTACTTGGACGACGTCGTCGTGTTTTCCTCGAGTTTCGACGAGCATCTTCGGCGCCTTGAAGCTGTACTTCAAGCCGTCAAGACGTCTGGACTCACACTGAAGCAAGGAAAGTGCAGATTTGCGTACGAAGAGCTCTTGTTTCTGAGGCACGTGGTTACCAATTCTGAAGTTCGTCCCGATCCACGGAAAACAGCCGCCATCGCCGACTTCCCGCCGCCCACTGACAAGAAGGCGGTGCGCTGATTTCTGGGCCTGTGCGCCTATTATAGGCGATTTATGAAAAACTTCGCCCACATCGCTGATCCACTTACTAACCTTACCAAGGCTGACGTCAAGTTCAAGTGGGAAACGCCGCCGGAACACGCTTTCCAGGAGCTTAAACATCGCCTCCAGACGCCTCCGTTACTTGCTCATTTCGACCGATTCGCCGAAACAGAAATACACACTGACGCAAGCAGCGTAGGTCTTGGCACCGTTCTTGTGCAGAGGGCTGACGGACTTGAAAGGGTTATTAGTTACGCCAGCCGATCGCCATCCAAAGCAGAAGCCAATTAATCAACAACAGAAAAGGAGTGCCTCGTCATCATCTGGGCTACGTCGAAATTTCGCCCCTACCTCTACGGCAGGCGCTTGAAAGTTGTGAGTGACCACTACGCCTTGTGTTGGATAGCCACCTTGAAGGACCCTTCAGGTCGCCTCGCACGATGGTGCCTGAGACTTCAAGAATATGACATTATCGTCGTTTACAAGTCCGGCAAGAAACACTCCGAGGCCGACTGTCCCTCTCGTGCGCCTGTCGACCAAACATCACCCGACGACCCGGATGACGACTACTTCTTGGGAATGATAACTACCGACGACTTCGCTGAACGACAGCGGGTTGACCCGGAACTTAAGGCCCTAATAGAATACCTCGAAGGCAAGACCACCGAAGTCCCGAGGGTATTCAAGCGCGCACTTGCGTCGTTCTTCCTGCGAAACGGTCTTCTCCAAAAGAAAAACTTTTCACCGCTTCGAGCCAAGTACTTCCTTGTGGTTCCTTCAGCTCTGCGACCAGAACTCCTGCAGGCCCTGCACGGCGATCCGATGGCAGGGCACCTCGGTGTTTCCGGCACGCTCGCGAGGATACAAGAAAGGTACTACTGGCCACGTCTTACCACCGACGTCACTCGTTATGTGAGGACATGCTGGGACTGTCAGCGACGCAAGACACCACCGACAAGGCCGGCGGGACTTCTGCAGCCAATTGAACCACCTCGCCGACCTTTCCAGCAGATTGGTATGGACCTACTGGGGCTGTTACCGACGTCGGCTTTCGGAAACAAATGGATCGTGGTAGCTACCGACTACTTCACCCGCTACGCCGAGACAAAAGCCCTGCCAAAAGGCAGTGCATCCGAGGTAGCTAAGTTCTTCGTCGAAAATATCGTCCTACGTCACGGCGCCCCGGAGGTCCTTATCACCGACAGAAGAACGGCATTTACTGCTGACTTAACTCAAGCGATCTTGGCGTACAGCCAGACAAACCACCGCCGGACGACAGCGTACCACCCACAGACCAACGGCCTCATCAAGCGGCTAAACAAGACGATCGCCGACATGCTGGCAATGTACGTCGATGTCGAACACAAGGCGTGGGACGCCATTCTTCCGTACGTGACCTTCGCATACAACACGGCGGTGGAGGAGACGACCGCAGATATCTCCATACAAATTGGTCTACGGAAGGAGGCAGGCAACGACGCTGGATGCTATGTTACCCAACGTCACCGACGAAGAAAACCTCGATGTGAGTGAGTACCTTCAATACGCCGAAGAAGCCCGACAACTCGCGCGTCTCCGTATCAAGAATCAACAGACGACCGACAGCCGCCGTTACAATCTTCGACGACGCTTCGTGAAATACCAGCCCGGTGAACGTGTTTAGGTATGGACGCCGATACGCCGACGTGGACTAAGTAAAAAGCTTCTGCGATGGTACTTCGGATCGTACAGGGTGGTTCGACGTCTCAGCCCACTTGATTACAAGGTTGTCCCCGACGGCATCACGAACTCTCAACGACGCCGATCGCGACCTGAAGTCGTCCATGTCGCGCGCCTCAAGCCGTTTCATGCGCGTTAACAAACTGAAACAGTGTTTTTGTATTATTATTGTATCGTAATTTATTCATTGTACTTTCTTGCATTATTGTTGTACCTTCATCTTTAGTTCAAGCATCGGGACGATGCCTTTTTCAGAGGAGGGCAATGCCACGTTCCATTTCTCAAGTTTTGTAATCGCCCCAAAACACTACACAATTCTCAGCGCAAAACGCGCGTGCAGTTTTCGAGAAGCTTCCGGACTTTAGTAGATCATTTCGATAAGATCACGCCCATTCTGCGAACTGTACAGATTATTCTGGAACCTACGGCACCGCCAGCGATAACGCTAGAACGTTCGATGGCAAGAGTATAGATGCCGACGCACTTCGCCGCTTGTCAGTAGTTGATCGACGGCCGACGCTCCGTTCGCCGCTATCAGTCCAAGATACTGCTACTTTAATCAGACTTTCCGTTTACCGGGCGCAGGTTTGCCCAAAAAACCGTTAAGTTCCAACGCAAAGTTTCCTGTCTTCAGCCACGTCATGACCCCGTGACAATATTATAGCTCGGCCCTCTGCAGTAAGTTCGTGGCTTTCTACGGTGCTCAAGTTTCGGAGTCACATGGCGTAACGGCTGGTGCGATTCTATGCTTTCGTCACGCTATAATAATTGCTGAACATCTACTTGCGTAGTGTAAGCACTTTTGGTTTCTATTTGCGTATCTATATATTTCTAGCCCCCGACATCTGAGTGCTCTCGTGATCACCCCCTTAACTTGGCGTGAACTAATATTAGTATGGGAGGGTAAGATTGCATGACGAAGTTCACGCACTGGTCGACACATGAAACTTGTCACATTCCCGTTGTGTACGTCAATAAACATCGAAGAGGAGGACAAGATATATGGTGCGCATGCGTGCATATCATAAGCAGCCTTCATTGGCGTACTGCGGGGACTTGAAACGCATGACTATAGCTTGCAGAGTCATGTGGGTAATTCTTGCATTGTCAAAAATCAAGCTCTCAGACACGCGTGCACCAATGTACACACGAACACATCAGCTCGCTTGCTAAATGTGATGCCTTTTTTACGTTTACTACAGAAGGTGAAACACGAGGGTGAAAGTTGTTATGCCAAGTTCATTTCTTGAAATGCACCAGACCGGAAAGGGTTGTCACGGTTTCAGCTACTCGTCCATCTTCCTGTCGCAAATTCATTCCGCAAGCTCTTCGGTAGGTTCATGTAACTTCAACATTTCACTGCCTAGATGCACACGTATTGTGTGGGTGGTGCGCTTGGATCACTGACTAGGTAACATGGCGATGGAAGAATTCGGAGGACACACCAGATATTGGTGAAAGAAGAAAACAAGGTGAGTCCCTTGCGCTTCGTTGTTAACACTGTTGAGGGGTGGGGGCTTCGCATCATTGCCTTGAATTCATGCCTCGAGCTGCCATACTCTTAGGACTGTATTGACTTCATTCACAGAATGTTGTCAAAAATGAAATGATTAGGTGGTTAGGCCTTACGGGCTGTTAAGCATGAAACCGACTGTTCTGTCCCTCACCGGAACGTGTTTGGCACTCAGACTTTTAACGTTCGCTGTGTTGGTAACATTCGTGTATTCAAGGTTAAGCACTTTCACATAATGACTGAATTTTGGGTGCACTCTCACCATTTATGCATGTAGCATAATTTTCTGTTTTGAAGAAAAGTGCCTACTTAAGTAGCATTTCTGAGCGATTACGCACAATAAATAAGCTACCACGGAACAGCTTCATGCCATTTTGGAAGTGTTCGCTTCAAAAGATCAGTGGCTATGGTGTTTGGTTGTTGATCAGAAGGTCGCTGGTTCAATTGTGGTTTCTAAGATCAAATCTTGGTGAAGGCGAAATCGTAGCAGTCCGGGTAATGTGTGAGATCAGTGCATGTTTAAGAATACCAGAAGGTTTAAAATTACCGAAGCCCTTCACTGCGGCGTTCCTAATAATTATATCGTATTCTGACACGTAATATCCTAGAAATAAATATTTTGGTATTGCACAAGTAATGCATAGAAAAACGAGAATACCGGCAGATTTTTGAGTGGCACGTGTGTGTAACAGGCTCTGCCGCACATTCGCCCAATACAACTTCTCGAGCGAGAAATGAGCCAATATCAAAAGTTGAGTGGCAATTGAAAGTATTGCTGACGCATGAGCAATGACACACCACATTGCATGAAACTTTGAAATGCCAAAAAATTGTGCTTTATTCAGCGTATTGTTGCTCTTTGACTCCATTGCAGGTTTATTAGTGGAGACTTTTCTGAGACATGCTTGCAAAGAGCCTCAATTTGGTGCGTAGAACACAAAACACTGAATAGAATCTGAAAGACAAGGTTCGATTTTTTTATTTACCGATAACTTTCTGTACAAGATAATTGTGTTGTTCATTCGCTGTGCGGTGACGTGCTCTGGTTGGCACTTATGCGGATGATGACGTTTGCTGAGCGATGACGGCACCATTATCTTTGACGGAGATGTGTTCTGCAAGCTCGTTAGGAATGCTCTGCTTGTGCCGGTGATTTTCTTGGCGTTTGACGCTTAACCTTCAGTAAGGCACGCATGAGCTCCTAAGACAATTCATAGGCCAACGACTTGTTCTGACACAAAGGCATGGCTAGCGATGTCGAGAGAACCCTACACCAGCGCGATAACGAACAGAACATAAGCTTTGCGTTGGTTACTGCCACTACCAAGATAGTGCGCTGCAAGAAAAGCTGCCTGCCAATTGTGTTATCATTTAAAAGTTTGTAATAAAAGTTTAATTGCACTCACTTTTTATCAAAACAAACATACAAGCCAAACACTCTTTTTAATGTTACATACGCCAAGTGAGGAGAGCAACGGTAGCCAACCCTTGTACGCGAAAAGCTTCGTGAATTTTCGTTCGACACCTCTCCTTGAAAAATTATTTTTAAAGAGGTTGTCATCGTGAGCACAAACACTTTTTAAATAAGCAAGAATTCAGCCAGAATCTTCAATGGCGTAATTACAACGTTGATGTATTTACGGTCGTTTCCAGAAGTATAATAATTGACCTACCTATGTAATCAGCGACATCTTCACTCTTGTTTTCTTTATTTTAGGCACGGATTTTATTCGCTGAGTCTCATTCACACTATTTTAGGGGCGAAGCTCCTTGAGCCGTGGGTCGTGCGTCTGCGATGTATGTAATAGTAGCAGTTGTCGTCGTCGTCGTCATGGTAGTGGTAGTAGTGGGTGGGTGGGTGGGAGGGTAGGTGGTGGGTAGGTAGGTAGGTGGGTAGGTAGGTAGGTGGGTAGGTAGGGACCTCCACGGCCGGACTAGAGGAGCGGCACGCGTGCACCCTTTTCAATTGAGGAGGGAACCCGCACATGTGAATCATAAATAAAAAGATAGTTGTTTCCGATGAAATAATTTACAGGGAGGGTAGGTAGGTAGGTTGGGACCTCCACGGCCGGACTAGAGGAGCGGCACGCCTGCACCATTTTAATTGAGGAGGAAACCCGCACATGTGAATCATAAATAAAAAGATAGTTGTTTCTGATGAAATAACTTACAGTGAAAATTATCAGTGACTTAATCTCCAATAAACTTTGCCTTGAAATTGATGCTTACTAAAAATTTAAAGGACGGGTTTCGAGCACTATCTCCCCAGAAAAGGTTGGCACGTTGAACTCACTGAGCGTAACTTCCTTGGTTTTAGCAAGGTTTAGCGAGGATTGGGCCACAGTGCCATGAACAAGTGGCGGTGAAAGGCGGGAACTAGACACGCAGCGCAGGCCACAATAAAGTTAGCGAATGCCACTCACCCTAGTCCAGCCGTGCCACCTCTCGTTTAGTCTTTGGAAGGTCCACTCTATTGAGGTACCTGTATATGATGAATATATGATGACAATATGCGAGATGGCAGTACTTGGAGTGTTCACTAGATAAACGAACGGATGGACAGGCGCACGATCAGTAAGAGAGACAGTTGCACAGACGAAGGAATGGACGGACGCATGAACGAATGGATGGACTGATCTATTGATGAACGAATGCACGGACGGACAGTCGCATGGAACGATAGATGCACGGACAGATGGATGCGCGGACGGACGGACGCACGGACGGACGCACGAATGGATGGACGGATGGTCACACAGTTGGACGCACGAACGGACAGAACCAAGAATGAATGGACGGATGGCAGTGCAGACGGACTGGCGGATGCTTCGCCCCACTCATCATCATGCACTCCATGGAAATGCTGTAATTTTTTTTAATCTCGAGATGACGCTCATTCCCCTCTTAGGGGGTGACGATGGCGGTCGGTAGTCTTTGTCCGTGCACAGAGATAACTGGAGCACCATACATATTAGACCAGCATAGCGGTTTCGAAGTTGTTCTTCATCCAAAATATTGTATACTACGCCGAACAGTATCCTTTCTTCTACGCATGCTATTTTGTTGCACAATGTGCATGCGCTGTAGTGCCATATATTTAAAATGCTATACCCAACTTCTACTGACATTGCCTCATTGCAAACAAGGCCACTGTACGACAGATTAATCCTCCATGGCTTTATAATTTTTTTTATTTGGTTAGCTCCTCTGTTTACGTTTGACCGTGAATGATTTTGATTAGAACATTTTTCATCGAAGCTGAGATTTCACGGCAAGGTTGTCAAAACGCGCATTTTATGTTCGTGGTTCACATTCACCTGAAGAATAAAAGAATAAGTTGCACGCGCGTTGCACTTTACATGTCCTCAAGATCTGCTCGTTCAGAACACGGTCACCGCCACGTTAAGGTGCCATTGCCTTCTCCTGTTAGAGCTCGTCAGGGCTATTGATTCTCTTTACTTCACTGCCCATTCATGAAGTGTTCAATGTCTCGCAATCTTCGATCAAGCGGTCACTCATATTGAAACATGTCGAAAGCCCTAAATCATCTAGTTTAAATATGAAATGGTTCATAAAACTTCGTGTCTTCTGACACTAGTTCCGTTTCTGACATTTTGACCAGAATTCACGGTTGTCGCAGCTGTTATGAGTAGTGAGGACGTGGATGCGATAAAAATGTAAGATGTTTGTGCGCTTTCAAGCAGACGGTTTGGTTTTGTAGAATCTTGCGATGGAACGAAGCCTTGAAAACGTGCAGTGCGCGGTTTCACAGCCTGTGAGCACCAACGTATTTTTTTTGCACGTTTATATTGAACTGTGCAAGCAGCGAAATAACTGCGATAAATGAATTACATTTTACTTATGTGGTAGCAGAATTTACATGGTGACTCGCACATTGGTTCGGCCAAATAACACATGAAATCTTTGTTGGGTGTTTTATGTCGCTACATGTCGATCGTAGCTTACAAATTTCTTTTCTACTGAAAAAGTCCAAGTAGCTTCGAAGACTACTAAATGAGTTGACGTGCTCGCTAGTTTTATAAGTCGAGAACCTTTCACTTTCGCGGTTTTCAGTCGGTGCGAGGGTGGTATACTCCTTATATCACAGTTAGGACTTCCAGTGTGACATTGCGCAACACGACCACAAGTTGTGGGAATGGAATCGTGTCCTTGTGTTGCACAATTCCACTCCGAAATCCTCTCAACAGCAGATACATTTAGATAAGTAATTTTCTAGCTGCGCAACACTGCACGCCTCGTTAAGTGCCTTTGCTTCATAACACCCATAAACTTGTCTTTCGGCTCTTTCAAAGCACGTCTTTTTCAAGACACTCTGATGCCATAAGCATGTTTCTCCAGCTTTATTCCGGCCTCTGATTATATACGTTTTGCAGGGCATGACCAAGTTCTTCTCTCAGACAGGTTTGCGCCTAACAATCGGCCGGCGGTGCAAGATCGCGGCCTCCCCACATCAGCAGCGCACCCGGAGTTCAGCACCGGCTCAACGAGGCGGCCTGGACTCCGCTATTCGGTGCCTTCCACGCAGTGCGCTGCCACGGATTACTCGAGCCGACAGCGATGACACAGGACCGCAGGCGCGGACAGCACGGGGCGACTCGGTCGTTTGCAACGCCTTCCCGATGCATGATGCGGCTTTAGTACGACGCCTGAAAGCGCCTGCATTCGTCAACGCTGGAGACCCCGACGCTGGTGGGTGCATATTTATTCACATATGTTGCAGCTTCATTCTTTGTAACAGGCCTAGGACTAATTGTTGCCCGACGACACTAAAAAAAGAGTAATAAACATGAGTAAAAAGGGCGCGTTTGTATTCTACCCTAATAGTCAGCATTTATAGCTCACTTGCGTAGCATTGCCGCTGCGTGTCCGAAATTTTCTAGTCACGAACGGCATGCACGTTGTCGGAGTGACAATAGTATCCTTGATGGGAAAGAGGCGAGCTTCGAATTTGCAAAACGGAAGCACGCCAGATGGCGATTGATAATGCATTACTATACCATGTGTTTAGGTACATCCTCAAACCATATCGTGCTTTTGAGAAACGCTGTAGTGGAGGGCTCCTATTATTGCAACCAAAGGTCTTTATTGCGCGCTGACATCGTATACAGTGCACAGACCTCTGACAATTCTTCTCGACTGAAATTCTATTGTCATGGCCGGTTTCGAACTTGTGCCTCGTGGGTGAGCAGCCAGATGATTAAAGTTCTGGGTTAAAAAGAGGCATTTTCGCTCAGCCGTTTTTATTGTGGTCACATTTGCTTATCTTTCGAAAGTAGCACGAAAAAATGTGAGTTTCACCGTTTTGTTGAAACGATGATTGCGTTAGCAAAAAAATTTGAATAGCACGCGAAAAAGACGCATGCAGCTAGATACCTTCTACACACCACTGAAGCACAAAAAAAAATGCACACCACTTTCCAAAAGGGAGCAGCATGGCGCACGTACGGGTGGCGTCACGGGTTCAAGGGCGCTAATGCGGGCGATGCGTTGAGCGTTAAAAAAATCGTGAGCGGCGGTCGCGGTAGCGGCAAGTGTTGCCGCTTTGGCCGCTCAGGTGCGGAACGTGCTTCAAATGTCTCCGATGCAGAGGGCTATGCTGTTTTATTTTAAATGTGAAGCATCTCTTAGCGAACTTCCGCGACTATCGATCATATATGTCTATCAATGTAGCCGCCTACAACATTTAGCTCTCCTGGAAGTTTGCATTCTGGTAGCTATGCCAAAGTTGCTGCTGCATAAAATAATTGTATGACGACCATAAGTGATTTGCCATTACATGAAAATCATTACATGTATGTTATGAATGTCATGATTTAAATGCCATTGTCTTGCTGCGATTGCTGTGGTTTTGTTCAATGGCATATGTAAAACTGCTATAGAATGACATGGCTGCAAGGCGAACGTAAGTGGTAGGCCTTACCTAATGTGGGAATCATGACATACATGTCATGTAAGTCATGACTGCTCGCCGCGCACTTGGTGCGCTCGCGGGCATTTTGCTAGCTTCACATATACCAATTTTGTATTACGCGACATGAATGGAGGACGAAGGTATATGACTGGTGCAAACATGATAATCCTGGCATGTGTGTCACGTAAGAACATGACTACATCTCACGCTCATGATGCGCTCGTGGCCGTTTTGCTAGCTTCACATAAACAGAATTTGATATAACTTGACGTGAAACGACGACGAAGGTAGACACGTCCAAACATGATAATCATGATAAGTGTGCTATGTAAAACTGACTACATGCTACGCTGATAGCACGCCCGCGGCCTTTTCACTAGCTTCAATTATACTATATTTGGCATTATGTGACGCAAACGGACGAGAAAGGTGAATGACGTCCAAACATGACAATCATGGCGTGCATATCATGTAAAACACGACTACATGCTGCGCTCATAGTGCGCTCGCGGCCGTCTCGCTTGCTTCATATATAGCACATTCGGCATAACTAAACGTGAATGGACAACGAACACAAATGGCTGGCGCAAAATTGATAATCATGACACGTAAGTCGTTTACGGCGTAGTTCACATTCCTACGAGAGCTGGGGCTGGTTTTGCAAACGTTAGTGGTGCCGTCGTTACACGACAATAAACAGCGTACTTGCACCTTATTTACAGTTATCTGGGTGCGCATAACATTTCTACTTGTGTTTTCTGTTAGCTTCTCGTCTGCCTCGTAACGTTAGTTAGATTTGGGAGCGACATATTAACCCACCTCATTCGTGCTTCGCATATCATCTAATCCCTATGTACGTGGGATCTGCGTATTTTTAACGCTTTGTACATATTTGTGCGGATTTTTATTCATTGCTTCATTCGACTAGTGTCCCATTAAGAGCAAAGTAGCTTTCGATGAATGAAACATGCTACGTTACACATGATTTATGATCTAACTTCACTTTCCACTTGACTGCTCACGCGTAGGTTGCGGGATCGAATTCCTAATGGGAGGCGCCATTCTTGATGGAGGCTAAAATGTTTGAGGCTGGTTTACTTATATTTAGGTGCACGTCAAAGAGCCCCAGGTGGGCGAAATTTCAGAAACCCTCCACTACGGCGTGTGTGAAATCGATGTGGTTTTGGGTTGTTGAACCTCATATATCAATAGTATAACTTTGATTTGCAGTATACTGTTGCTACTATAGGCACTACTATGTTGGTGAAGTCGTTAGACGTGCCAATTTCCGCGAGTCATGGAACAAGAGCTTGATCTGGGCGAGTTGATTTATCGGTGTTATATATCGTAGCTGAAGCCTGACAACGGTATGACGAAACAATATGAACGTGATAAGAGCTGACTTTCAAGTGAAATGATTGAAGACACTCCCACAACTTTTTTATAGCGGGAAAGATGAATGCGCTTGCGCGGCAACACGTGTGTAACTTCGCATTACGTTGACTAAAAAAATAAATACCGTTTCTAGGATAGGTCCAGAGATGGCGCTCGAGGTTCGAGCCGATTCTTCAGTCAATATTGCCGCGAACAATGCATTGGGTTTGTTTATTTGTGTTTTGTTTTTTCGGCCTGGCTGCGCCGCCGGCCTGTGCTATCACTGTTTTCACAGCGTTTCGAACAAACGCTATCACAGCGTTTTGAACAAACGCTATCGAACAACGCTTCGAGCGTTCCGAACAAACAGCGTTTCGAACAAACGCTATCACAGCGTTCTCGATACAATTCGACTATTCGAGAAACCCTCGCGCCGAGGGATATAAATTCCCGCACAGCCGATGCCGCGACATTCGATCGCCGACGCTTACTAGCGTGCACGTCGTTTTGCCGACTGCTGCTTCGCCGCCTGTGTATTCTTTCAGTTGTTAGGGGAGCACAAGTTCGCTCCAATAAACTTGTTTTCCTTATAGACAACTGCGTCGTCCTTTACTGCGTGACATCTAGTGGAGGTGTGGGGTACATGAACCCTAAGCCATTGCCAAGCCGACAAGCAAGCCCAACACGACAAGCACACCCAACCGTCACCTCCGGAAGCTTTTCAGGCCTGCGCGTCACGTGACGTGACGTCGACGACGTCACATCGCGCCGGCCGGCCGGCCGCCCTTCGCTGGGTGGCTGCGCCAGCCGCGAGCGCTTGCCGCGAGCGCCCTTCACGCCTACCGACTCGGGCGAGGTTCCTTGACACCATGTCCGCACGATTTATCAAGGTATCCATTGATTGTATGGTTTAACGCGCCGACGCAACGCAGGCGATGAAGCGCGCCGTAGGGGAGGGCTCAGGATCAAGTTTTACTACCTGGGAATCTTTATTGTGTGCCGAAATCTCATACACACGGGCGTTTTTGCTTTTCGCCTCCATCAGAAATGCGGCCGCCGCAGCCGGGTATCGAAACTGCGCCCTAGTGCTCAGCAGCGCTACGCCTTAGCCACTGAGCCACCGTTGCGGGGGAACTTATCAAGGTATCAAGAAATAATGAATATCGTGAATGGAATAATGCGTATTTATTTATCACAGCCAGACGTCGTCTGTACAAATATCACAGTGCACATTGTTCTCGGTCCAGGCAGACGACAGGCAACACAAGATGTTGCCCTTAATGCTGAAAATATGCCAAAAGTACAAAACACAATATCTTGCCACATAAAACTCAGAAAACAAAACAGATTGTAACAGCAAAAACATCCCCGAGCTTTGGAACAGAAAAAGCACACTTTCATTTAAATTGTAGGTTAGAGGAAACATACCATTCGTTTATCATAGTAGCAGTAGCAACACAAGGTATCAGGTTCAAATACTTGCCAAAAAATACAATACATAAGAACACTGGTGACTAAATTGTGGTCCACAGCATGATAAATGACAGAAGAAAAGCAATTGTACTGCCACAGGTAGGTGCATGTCCTAGGGAAAAAATCAAACAAAAATCTAAGAAAAAACAAATCACAGTGCACAACATGTCTGTACACAGAGTGCACAAGGAAAGTGTACACAGCTTAGGTACCAAAACGGACTGTACAACTGCTACAGTGGGCACCGAGGCAGTTCGAGTTAAAAAAAAAGAAAAAAGTACAGCACCTTTAAAAGCTAACAACTTGTAAAGAGATACAAAACTGGAAACAAGGCTCAAACAAGGGAATGTATTGCTTGAGCCAGGTGGCAATAAGTGCAGCGCTCCTCAGACAGCATCGACAGGTTGTTCAAAATTTCCAACAAGGAACTTACTTTTTGAACTGAGTCTGGTACAACAGCGCTACCAAGGTTCTTGATTGGTGAACCTTGATAGCAGGCAAAAACTTCAAGGTTTGCAAACACGGTCAATGACGCATTCAAACAAGGTTCACGATAGTCGATAATGTTCAAAAACATGGAGCACTCTTCTTTATGAATCACAGTCCACTTCGGAGACACTGACACCCCTTGCAGGCGAGCCCTTAGTTCTTCGAGGGACGAAAACCGGTCTCGTTCTTGCTCCGCTTCATATGACGCCAGCGACTCTTCTACAGCACGGGCGAGTTGGAGGCTTCTTGTCGGCTCCTCTTGGCGTCAGGGGTTTCTCTCGTGCTCTGGTCTCGTACTGATAGGTAGGACGGACAGCCGGGAAATACCGTTGGGACAGATCCAGGACGCAACCGTGGTACTGGGAGTGCAACTTCAATAACTCTCCCTGTCCTTGGATCCGTCTACGATGTCGTCTTCTCAATGCATGAAGCGTCGAAATGATCCGCGCACACCTGCACAAACGTTTCAAGAACGTCTGAGACGCCACTTCTCAAAAGAAAAAAATGCGCTCCCGTTTGCATGACCGTGTTTACAGTCCGTGTAGCTAAAACAAAGTCTACCTACGTTTCGCAAGCATCTAAATAAAAGCGCTGCGCTAAGCGGTACAAGCAACATGAAAGGAAACACGGGAGCGTGATGTCACCGCACTCCACGAAGCGCTTCCACCGAGAGCTTGCAAGAATGGACGACACCACGGCACTGTTAGTGAACAAAGCGCAGCTGACCATCCTTGCTGCGAACGCTGCTGGCGTCAGCGCTTCGCGAGGCCCGGCGGCCACACGCTCAAGTATTTCCCATCATAGGTGATTTCTACCCGAACAAGCAACGACAAGCTAAGAACAGGAGCATCTCAAATTCTTACCTTAGTGCACGAAGTCGGCACGAAGTCCTTCCTAGGAATGGCGCGTAGCCATTGTTTGAGAGCGTCGGCGTCTTTAAGGAAGGAAAACACTTGTATCTTCTTTCCTGTTTTGTAGTTGCCGGTGCATCCGGGTACACAACACTTATTCGGCATTGTCGCATCACTCCAGCATCACGCACGGAAACGAAATTGCCGCAAAACAACAACGGAAAGCAACAAACGTGAAACACCGTCAACACCACGCCGCCGAACCGTCACCACCGCCGCTCGCGCTGCGCTCGCTGCCGCTGCGGCTTCCCCGAGAGTCGGCCGGCCGGAAATGACGTCAGATTGCTGGGCGCAGGCCTGAAAAGATTTTCCGGGGGTGACGGCCCAACTCGAGTCAGCCGCCGACAGCAAGGCCTTCAGCCACAGTTTGGACTGCTCCCGGATGAAAGGAGGAAAGAAGACGTAAAAACGACGATGATCAACGCAGGCACCATGACAGCGCTACCAACCCTCCCATCGTTCTGCAACAACCGTGAGCCCCCATCATTCCGAGGATCTCCTGGTGAAGACCAGGAAGAGTGGCTGGAGAAGCTGGAGCGCATCCACATCTTTAACAGGTGGGATGACGAAGAAACGTTTCGTCATGTCTTCTTCTATTTGGAGGATGCAGCTAGAACGTGGTTTGAGAACCATGAAGGCTCCCTAACCGACTGGACTGTCTTTAAGAGCGAATTCCTCAAAACATTCGCTACGGTTGTGCGGAAAGAACGAGCCGCCCTTTTGTTGGAGACGCGAATGCAACACCCTAACGAAGGTGTTGTACTGTTTACTGAGGAGATGAAGATGCTGTTCCGGAGAGCTGACCCCGAAATGGCAGAAGAGAAGAAGGTGCGCTTTCTGATGCGAGGAGTTAAACAAGAGCTCTTCGCTGGACTCATCCGCAACCCCCCTAAGACCGTCGCTGAGTTCGTCACCGAGGCTTCGATGATCGAGAGGACCTTGGATATGCGTTCGCGGCAATACGATAGGCCACTCAACACCCTTTCGGTGAACCCAGTAAACGCCCCTGGATTGGCGACGGAAGGCTTGCGGGAGACCATCCGCGCCGTCGTTCGTGAGGAACTGAGGGAATTGTTCCCAGCAACGCCGCAGCCCCAAGTCGCCTCCCTCACTGACGTCGTCCGCGAGGAGGTTCAGCAAGCACTGGGGAATTTTACGCCGTCGGAAGCATCTTACGAACCACAAGCGATGACCTACTCCGCTGCTGCTCGTCGACCCCGACCCGTCCCAACCCGTTATCAAGAGGCCCCGCCGTACCGCCGCCCAATGTCGCCCGCCCGACCGACCCCCTGTAAACCGAAACCAGGCGCCCAGGAAGACCGAGGTGTGGCGAACGCCAGATAATCGTCCGCTGTGCTACCACTGCGGAGAGGCCGACCACGTCTACCGCCGCTGCCCGTACAAGAGGCTGGGTTTGCGTGGGTTCTCCGTCGACGCACCCCACCCGCGAGCCGGCCAGTGCCCATTTGAGATCGAAGAATACCTGTCGAACACCAGCCGTGGACCATCCCGTTTCAACCGTTCGCCGTCGCCCTACCCGTACCAATCCCCCAACCGTCGCAGCAATGCTGACTTCGCCCGTGGAAGGTCCCCCCCAGTCCACGAGGGGGAAACTAAAAGCAGCAACTTCTGGAGGTGAAGTTGCACAACAACGAAAAAATTAAAACCCTCCAACGACGCAAGACCGTGATTCACGACATGCCCTCATCCCGACGACCCGACGACACCCTGACGAAACCCCCGAAAACGACGAGAGCTACGCTGCGCGACGCGTACCCGAAATGACGAAGCTTGCCGCTGAGAGGACGACGATGACGACGCATAGTGCCCGACCATCAACACGCGCAAGCCGCGATACGACGCCCCGACGCACCCGAAATTCGAGAAAAGTGGCATCCGACGTCCAGTTGTGCATCGACGGCCTTGACGTAGTCGCCCTTATCGACACGGGAGGCGACTACTCGGTCATGAACGGGTCATTCGCGTCCAAGCTAAAGAAAGTTACGACCAGATGGGACGGTCCGCACTTACGCACAGCAGGAGGCCACCTCGTGACCCCAAGTGAAATGTGCACATCGCGCATCATGATAGACGGCACTACGTACCCTGCGGAGTTCGTCATTTTGCCTAACTGCTCCCGCGACGTAAATCTCGAAATGGACTTTTTGACGGACAATGGCGCAATAATTAATCTGCAGACCAGGTCGATAACGTTTTCTTCCGATCACTCCACGACGCCGCAGCCGAACCTCGGACACCGTGCTGCTGTAGGATCGCCGACGATCACGTCACCCTGCCACCCCACGCAAGCTTGATGATCGCCGTCTATTGTGAAGGTGCTGCTCCTGACGTCGACGCTATCGTGGAGACTGACCAAAGGTTGCTTCTAGACCGCGGTGTGTCTGTCACAAGAGGCATTGCGCGGTTTAAGCAACGCAGATTCCACGTTTTGGTCACCAATTTCACCGAGGAGTACCAGCATCTAAACAAGGGCGCAGCAATTGCGTACCTCGAAGAAACGCAAGAAGCGAGTCAAGTGATCGCGGTCGCCACCGTTGAACGCGCACGCGCAGATGCTTCCAGGCTGCGACATCCTTTCGACGTGAACCAGGCGCTGTCGCAAGAAAATTGGGACAAATTACTGGAGTTGCTCCGTCGCTACAGTGAGTGTTTTTCCTCGAAGTCGAAGTTACGTCAGACACCTTTGGCGAAGCACCGGATAATAACCGAAGATGCAGCCCGACCTACCAGACAGTCACCGTACCGCGTTTCTTCACACGAGCGCGAAGCCATCCGGACTCAAGTAGATGACATGCTCACCGACGACATAATACAGCCATCGAAAAGTCCGTGGGCTGCGCCGGTTGTACTCGTGAAGAAAAAAGATGGCACTTTGAGATTCTGTGTTGACTACCGGAGACTAAAGAAAATCCCCAAAAAGGACGTGTACCCCCTGCCACGAATCGACGACGCCCTCGACTACCTCTGCCACGCGAAGTACTTTCTCATCCATGGATGTGAAGACCGGCTACTGGCAAATTGAGTGCACGAGAGAGACCGAGAGAAGACTGCATTTATAACCCCGGACGGTCTATACGAGTTCAAGGTGATGCCGTTTGGGCTGTGCACGGCGCCCGCAATGTTTCAGAGAGTCATGGACACTGTGCTCGCAGGCCTGAAGTGGCACACTTGCCTCGTATTCCTCGACGACGTTGTCGTATTCACCCGGACTTTCGACGAACATCTCACAAGGTTGGAATCTGTACTCGAGGCCATTCGTACGTCGGGGTTAATGCTGAAGCCTGAAAAGGGCCGTTTCGCGTACGAGGAACTCAAGTTCTTGGGTCATGTCGTGGACGCCGCGGGAGTCTTACCTGACCCGGAAAAAACATCATCCATTGCGAACTTCCCAAGGCCGAAAGATAAGAAGGGTGTGCGAAGGTTTTTCGGACTGTGCGCCTACTACCGGCGCTTCGTCGCAAACTTCGCACGCATTGCAGAGCCACTAACGCGCCTGACGAAAGAAAGCACCCCTTTCAGCTGGGAAAATGACCAAGAAAAGGCATTCTGCGAGCTGCAACAACGCCTGCAAAACCCGCCCGTGCTCGCTCACTTCGACGAAAACGCCGAAACGGAAATGCACACGGACGCCAGTGATATCGGTTTGGGTGCCGTCCTAGTCCAAAAGCAAAGCGGTTACGAAAAGGTAATCGCATATGCAAGCCATGGTCTGTCGAAGGAGGAGAGAAACTACTCTGCCTCCGAGAAAGAGTGCCTGCCTATCATATGGGCCATTTCAAAATTTCGCCCATACGTCTATGGTAGACCGTTCAAGGTTGTGACAGACCATCATGCGCTGTGTTGGCTCGCCAATTTGAAGGACCCCTCTGGCCGTCTTGGGCGGTGGAGCTTGCGCCTGCAAGAGTTCGACGTTACAATATTCTACAAATCCGGCAGGAAACACTCCGACGCCGACTGCCTGTCCCGCGCCCCCGTCGACCCACCAGCACAGGACTCCGATGAAGACAGCGCGTTCTTCGGAGTCGTGACAGAGAGCAACCTAGCCGCCCAGCAGCGTGCCGACCCTGACCTCTGCGTCATGATCGACTACCTCGAAGGACGCAACGTCGCCGTGCCTAGGGCGTTCAAGCACAACTTACCAGCGTTCAGCCTCAAAAACTCCATCCTAGTGAAGAAGACTTTCAACCCCGGAACGAGAATGAATTATCTACTTGTCATCCCCGCAGACCTTCGTGACGAACTTTTGGAAGCGTGCCACGACGACCCGTCTTCCGGACATCTCGGAACAGCTCGCACGATTACAAAAATTAAGGCGAAATACTTCTGGCCCCGCCTTACATCCGATGTCACCCACTATGTCCGGAGCTGCCGTGACTGCCAGCGACGAAAAACACCACCGAAGAGACCCGCCGGACTACTGCAACCGATCGCCGTCGCAACGACGCCCTTCCAACAGATCGTAATTGACTTTCTGGGCCCGTTCCCTACATCCCGATCCGCGAACAAATGGATTGTCGTAGCGACAGACTACATGACGCGCTACGCAGAGACCACCACTCTTCCGAGGGGAACTGCACAAGAAGTTGCAAAGTTCTTTATTAACCAAGTTGTGCTGTGACATGGAGCCCCTGAGGTCCTAATCACGGATCGCGGAACGGCCTTCACTGCGGAGCTCATGCAAGAAATCTTACGCTACAGCAACACGGATCATCGAAGAACGACGGCGTACCACCCCCAAACGAACGGGCTAACGGAACGGCTGAATAAGACAATCGCGGATATGCTGTGTATGTACGTCAACGTTGAACATAAGACGTGGGACGAAGTGCTCCCGTACGTCACGTTTGCGTACAACACGGCTACCCAAGAAACCACGCAGATGACACCGTTCGAGCTCGTCTACGGAAGACGGCCGACTACGATGCTCGACGCCATGCTTCCGCACGTAGAAGACGACGACCTCAACGCCGACGTCCAAGGATACCTCCAACGTGCGGAGGAGGCCCGCCAGCTCGCTCGAGTTCGTATAACGGACCAGCAACTGGTGGATGCCGGACGCTACAATCTCCGACGCCGAGACGCCGAGTACCATCCTGGAGATCGTGTGTGGGTTTGGACTCCCATTCGACGACGTGGACTCAGTGAGAAACTTTTACGACGCTTTTTCGGACCCTACCGGATTCTACGACGTGTTGGCGAACTAACGTACGAAGGGATCCCCGATGGTGACTCCCGTACATCACGACGACGCACGCGGCCCGAAGTCGTCCATGTGGTTCGCTTAAAACCTTTCTACGGACGATGACGAACTTTTATTTTAATTTGTTTGGACTGTCCCTTATGTTAGCATCAGGTTGATGCACTCTTAGAGGGGGGGTAATGCCGCGAACCATGCATTGGGTTTGTTTATTTGTGTTTTGTTTTGTCGGCCTGGCTGCGCCGGCCTGTGCTATCACTGTTTTCACAGCGTTTCGAACAAACGCTATCACAGCGTTTCGAACAAACGCTATCGAACAACGCTTCGAGCGTTCCGAACAATCAGCGTTTCGAACAAACGCTATCACAGCGTTCTCGATACAATTCGACCATTCGAGAAACCCTCGCGCCGAGGGATATAAATTCCCGCACAGCCGATGCCGCGACATTCGATCGCCGACGCTCACTAGAGTGCACGTCGTTTTGCCGACTGCTGCTTCGCCGCCTGTGTATTCTTTCAGTTGTTAGGGGAGCACAAGTTCGCTCCAATAAACTTGTTTTCCTTATAGACAACTGCGTCGTCCTTTGTTCCGTGACAATATCTTATCCGTCGTCGCTGCCCTCTTCGCCTTCACTAGTATGCGCCGCGAGAATCTCGTGGGCCGCGAAGAAGCCTACGATGCCGGGTTTCTGACGGGTCATCGATGCCGACGACGACGAGGTCCAGGGCTGTGACAGCATATAAGAGATCTCACTGGGCGCTAGACCGACAGTTCCTGGCTGGTGCCGCAGCTGGCACACTGGAAAATTTTACATGGACTCTACATACTAAATTGTGCAAATTATTTTGTTTCTCGCGCATTTTCGCACTTTAAGAGTTAGTTTTTAAAGATTAAATAAATGTTCGTTTGAAATGAACTGCAGTGTTTTAATGTCAAACGTAGCGTTAGAAGAACTCATTATAAACTAAAATAATGCTCATGTGCTTGCAAGTGCATGTACTTGAGGAATTCAACTCTCACACCTGTTCAATGAAGCCCTGCATGCATAGCTTCGTTCACGCATGGGCGCAAAATATGACAGCGAAAGGAAAGAGCTCTTATGCCAGAGGGCTCCATACTTTACCAGCCTACGTGGGTTTGGTCCTGCTGTAATTCCATGGTAAAAAAATGGCAGCATATCCACGGAGTGAATGATGGAGAGTGGGGCGAAGCATTCGTCCATCCATGCGTCCGTCTGTGTGACCGTCGATGCGTCTGTTTGTGCGCCCGTCCCTGCGTTCTTTCGTGCATCCGCCCCTGCGTCCGTTCATGCGTCCATCCATGCATCTGTTTGTGTGTCCGTTCGTTCATCTATTCAACACTCCAAGTCCCACCATCTCGCATCTTTTTATCATATATTCCCCATATAGATGCACCGCCATCCAGCGGACATTCCAAGGACTAAACGAGAGGTGGCACACGCACACTTTCTTACGGCCTGCGCTTTGGGTCCACTTCCCACCTTTAACCCCCTCGAGTTCATGGTATATTCTAGTTCACTGTATTCATGGCACTGCGACCAAACGCTCGCTAAACCTTTCGAAAACCAAGGAGGTTACGCCCAGCGCGTATAACGTAGCAACCTTTCCCTGTCAGATAGGGCTCAATTTACATGCCAATGGCTGCTAATGAGAAATGAGAGACAGGAGAATTCGGCTTTTACTTTCTTACGGCTTGCGCTTCGTATCTACTTCTCATTTTTAACCACCTTGAGTTCATTCATGGTATATACAAGTTCATTGTATTCATGGCACTGCGGCTCAACGCTCGCTAAACCTTTCTAAAGCTAAGGAGGTTACACCCAGCGAGTATAATGCAGCATCCCTTTCTTGTCCGATAGTGCTCAATGTACATGCCAATGGCTGCTAATGGGGATCGCAGCGTGCGCGTTGACTAAAATCCGAATGCTCATGTCTCTCATTCCCCATTAGCAGCCATTGGCATGAACATTGAGCACTATTTTTTATTGTTAAACAACGCACAGAAGAAATCTCTCACGGGCACCACCTTGGAGGTGAAGTGTTATACCTATTTCGGGTATGTGCCACTGGTGGTTACATACGAGGGACGCCCAAGCCACGCCATAAGGAGCTTCGCTCCTAAAACATCATACATGACAAGTGAATACGCCAGAAAATCTGTACTTCTCCGAATGGTGAGGCACCCACTGAGAAGCGAACACGTGTACCGAATACACAAATTTATACTTCTACATTCTTTCCGTTGATGTTGAGAGTCGCGTTACACGTGCGTGAAAAAGGCAGAATTTCTTAGCAGTTTTTCTTTATAATCATCATTAGTATTTCTCAGCTTCTATGCGTGCGATCTGCCAGATCCCACGCATAGTGGGTATTGATATGACTGGAAAACATTGCGATACAATTTCTCCAGAAAACGAAGTTAGGAAGAAGACAAAAAAAAAGTGGACTGTACAAGCGAAAATTATCAACTGAAGTTTATTCAACGAACTTGGAAGAATCAGGGATTCCTGAAAAGAGAAAAATCGGTTTACGAAGAAGATGGGAATCGGCAATCTTGCTACGGTTTTCATATGCTACACGTCAAATCTGGAATCCGAGTATGCAGAATACTCGGGTAAGAATTGTTATTCAGCACCCCATCTGGTAATCGTAATCACCCCACGCTTTGCATCTGAAGACCGTGGATCAAGATTTCGGGCCCAGCCCTCTTCGTAAAACAAATTTTCTCGTTCCGGGAAGCCATCATTCATCCAAGCTCGTTTCATAAACTTCAGTTGATAGTTTGCGCATGTACTCTCCACTTATGTTTTGTCTTCTCCCTAACTTCGATTTGCGCAGCAAAGGTCGCGCAATTGTAAAACCAAATAGCCCAAACACTCACTGAGCTAAGAAAATCAATATTTCGCGCCAAGCAGTCAGCGAATATCAGCCAGCTTATGCAGATTTTTTTCGATTTGAGCCAAGCGATACAAGATGGTTAAATGTCTCCGTGTATATTGAGCTGTAGAACGCGTATCGTTCACCGAACTGGTTAGGTAGCTGCATGCGTCAATAGAGGGTAGTTCAGTGGAGGATTTTCCTCACAATAATTCAGTTTCATAACCACGAAAAACACGTTACGGGGCGATGATGCGCATATCGTATACGTAGCGGTCATAGGAGGGAACGTACGAGTTTCCTATGAGGAATCATAGATATGTATTGTTTGTTTCTTTGAAATGCTAGTTGATCACTCGCACTGCTACCACAACCACTGTTGTCTTCATATTACGCTTGTTCTGGGTCTTTTATGCGGAACAAGAGCCCTGTGGTGGCTTTGAGCTAGAAAAAAATACTATGATGAATGCTCAAGTTCAGTTCTGGGAGCTAGAATTTTATTATTGTTTCTCCCATCGCAGTATTTATTGAATCGGCAACGACACCAACAAAAACATCCCATTTCCTTTGACACAGTCTCCTTGTCAATCTGGAGTCTATCACCTGTGGGACAACCCGCCACAAGCGGCGAAGGCAGTCGGCTGGTGACCCGCAGGTCGCGGGGTGGAAACCCTGCCGCGCGGGACTTGCCAGGGAGCCTGTGACATAGCCGAAAATCAAAGAACACTTGGCAAGGGTGCACGTACAAAGTATGCCGACCCGGTTGACGGACATGTGTTGCTTATCGCGGTTTTCTCGCACAGAAAGTGGATAGAGGTGAGTCCAGTGAATATAGCCAATGCGGGACCGACTATCGAAGCCTTACAGTATATGTTTGATAGATTTTGCCTGCCCGAGCGGTGCTTTCCGATAATGGAACAACGTTCACTAGTGGGCAGCGTTCATAAATGAAAATAGAATACGCCACTTTCGCATTACGCCTTTCTACAGCTGAGCAGAAAGAGAAGTGTGAGCGACTGAATCGCGACAGCGCAAGAACGCTAGTGGCACACTGAAAGAGCGCTAAGACTGAATTCTATTGCAGCATCACCACATAACTGCCAAGCAGCAAAACACTCTTCACGCTGCTTGCTTTGCAACTTTACTTCCATAGCTGCCGTATTTTCACGTCATCCATTCTTTCACGCAGATACAGAAGAACTCGGATATTCGAATACCGTAACTACAAGACGAAACTCAGGTGTGAGGCTGGCATTGTACAGCCCCTTGACGGCCACCACATGTTAACAATCAAGGTCGCAGACGGCGATCATCATCGTCAGCAAGTGGGAACCAGCTGGGAGCAAGGAAAACAGACAGTGCGGAAGTTGCCACTGTTGAAGCAGACGCCTGGGCCTGATGCACCGCAGACGGAAGCTGGTGAGACCGGGGCACCAGTGGCCTTAAAATATTGACCCCTGAGCTGACGAGTTAATTTTTGGCGTTTAACGCCCCAAACACACATGATAATGAGAGACGCCGTTGGAGAGGCCGTTTAGAATTTGAACCACCGGGAGTTCTTTAACACGCACCTAAATCTAACTACACGGGCCTCAGGTATTTTTGTCTTCATCGAAAATTGGTAAGCCGGCACCATGATTTTCAATGACGACCAGCGGGTCAGCAGCCCAGCACCCTACACATAAGACCACCGTAGGTGGCTACAAGTGTTTGCTAATCGGAACTATTAGTACCACCCTCTACAGCAATTACTGTAGCCTTCAGAGTATAATAAGTTTCAATTGTTGGCGGCATCGATTTTAGCTTTTATACCACAATTCTACTGCAATGGCTCAATGTGAAACGCTGCCGTAAGTGTCGAAACCTTCCCTATTTTATATGTTTTTTTATATTTGATCAGTATCTCTGTGTAACTTAAACCATGGACATTTCCGAATAGACCACTTTTCACCGAAGTCATTATTTTAAAATAAGGTGGCCGAAACGTGCATTTCACGCGCGATAATCACAATCCACGAAAAAAGAAGTTGCATGTGCGTTGAACTCCTCATGATCTGCTCGCTCTAGAACAACGCTAGAACAATGTTATTCTTATCAGAAAAAAAGATTTTTAGTAACCCCATTACAAAAGCTAGAAGTACAAGTTAATATGCCAGTAATTTTATCATTTGGCGGAACTTCATTTGGTTACTGTCGCAGGGATATATGCTCCACTGTGTTTGATTACATCAACGCAACTAAAAGATTACTGTGCTAGTGAACTCCAACCTTTTCGGATCTTTAGAATATAATTCGTAGCTGTGTCTATCAAAAACAAGAGATGGTTTAAGCGCTTGCTCAGCAAATAGCTTTGTTTTTTGGTAGTATTATTTTTAAACTACTTTTTCAGATTGGCTTCAGTTCCATTTTAGTTTCCATTAGGTATCCTGCCGCCCGGTTTTGGACCCATCACCCTCGTTGGGTAAGCGCCATCCATCAGAGGTCATCAGCATCAGCATCAACGCTGGACACCGCCATGGTAAGGCGCCATTTTCTAGTCTCCAGTTTGAGCTAGTCGACGCTGTTGTTTCTCATTTAACGGCTCATTTATGAAGCGTTCAATTTCTGGCAATTAACCCCTGAGTAGTCACACTCACCTTTCAGACATATCAGGACCAAAAACAATCCAGTTTAAACATAAAATGTGGCATCGGACTTCGTGTCTTCACAACGGTAGGCGCGTTTCTAACCTGTTCCTCAGAATCCACAGGAGTTTTGATGTAGACAGTCCGTGCAGTGAAAAAAAAAAAAAACGTCGGCTGTTTATGTGCTTTTTAAATTGGATGTTTTGGTTGTGTGGAATCCACCACTGCAAATCACAGTATGTGGATTCACAGCCTTTGTGAACCACATCCCTTTCTCGCGCCCTTAAATCGAGGACAACGCCTGGAGCAATAGCAGCGATTAATAAATAACGTTTTATTATACAGTAGCAGCATTTAGGTGGTGACTCTCATGCCTTTTTGGTCACTATGAACATAAAATCCTGGATAACATTTTTTTGCAGCTACCTGTATGTTAGCTTACTTTTGCACATTCTGTTGTGGACGGTGAATTAGATCCCCAAACCACTAAATAGTTGACATGGAGTAGCGGCATTTACTTGGTGATTCACATATCGGTTTACAAACCTAAGCATAAAATTCTTGATTGATTGATTTGGGGGTTTAAAGTCCCAAAACCACCATAAGATTATGAGAGACGCCGTAGTGGAGGGCTCCGGAAAGTTCGACCACCTGGGGTTCTTTAACGTGCACCCAAATCTGAGCACACGGGCCTACAACATTTCCGCCTCCATCGGAAATGCAGCCGCCGCAGCCGGGATTTGAACCCGCGACCTGCGGGTCAGCAGCCGAGTACCTTAGCCACTAGACCACCGTGGCGGGGCATAAAATTCTTGGTTTCTTTTGCTGCTAACTATCGATTTATGCTTACCTTAGCGTATTCCACTGTGGACGGCAAGTAGCTTTCAAAACGACTACATGAGTTGACGATGTCACTATTTCCATGAGAAGCTTTTTACTTTTGGCTGCTTTCAGTATTGGCTAAAAATGTGTACACTATCCTTTCTTCATAATTGGGCTTATAATGTGGCTTTGCACAACACGAAGGCACGATGCGGATTCTTCTTAACGGCAGATGAATTTAGTTGAGTAGTTTTGCAGCCCCTCACAACTGCATGCCTCGTATCGTGCCTGTCATTTATAACAACCATTAAATTTGCCTTCTTTCTCTTTTAAAGCACCCAATTTTTAAGTCACAAAGAAGTTACAAGCATGTTTCGATAGGCGAATTCCAGTGTCCGTTTATATACGTTTCACAGGGCAAAGCCCAATTCCTCTCTCGGGCTGGTTACGGCCTAACACTCAGCCGCCGACGCAATGTCCTGGCTTATCTACATCAGCAGCACACCAGGAGTTCAGTGCCGATCGACAAAGGTGGTCTGTACTCCTCTTTCTGGAGTCTTCCACGCAGCCTGGTGCTATGGTCGACTCGACCCAACAGCGACGATGGAGAACCACACGAGTGGGCAGCAGTTGGCGACTCGGGCGTTAGCACCACTTTCCCGATGCATGATGCACCTGTGGTACAGCACCTGGAGGCGTCAACGCTCGGCTTCACAAGAAAGACGGCGCTTGTGGGTGCATTTTATACACATATACGCTGCTTCGTAGCACACGACGAACTACTAGACGTGGTCGAATAGGCTGTTGGCTTATACAGTAAAAAAACGTGACTGATTCCTCTTTTGGAAATTGTTATAACGAGAAAGTGAAGCCTGTATTCACAAAGACAGTTGTGCGTTTATTGTGCATTGTTTTGCCACAAAGGCGATGGAATGAATGCTAATGCTACAAATTTCAATTTCAAACTAAAAACGACAACGCCTTCGAAGCCTTCAGCATACACCTCAAGCAGAAAGCACGCACAAAATGAGCATTCACAACACATGCGTGCACTAAGTACTGTCACAGCTTGACACTTCAAGCACGCTGTCCCATCAGTAATAAAAAACACTATACAAACGCAAAAGTATACACCGGACAAGCATGAACAATCGCAGTCCTTATTTATTCGTGTGTGAGAAGCGTGCTCTTTTTCTAAACGTGGCCGCAGAAGCGAGCAAAGTGACCTTGGTCCTCTTTCGAACCATGAGTGCGATAAGCGGGCACGCAGAAGAGACTGCGCCCTGTGGAGGAGACGGTTATCGAAAAGGTAGCAACAACCTTAAAAGCGTGCCCAAAGTGAAGTGATCGCACCATCTCGCTACTGATAACAATAGCGCGATGAAAATACAGCTTTTAAGACAGCCAAAAGGTATATGCTCTTTGTATATGGCTTGCCGTTAACAACGTTGGCAACGTGCGTTTCGTGGACTTCTGGTTAGTGCCGCACATGGCGGATTGAGATGTCACTACATCGACGCCCCAAGGCAAAAACAATCCGTCTTGTTTCTTTCCTTTGAAATCTGTTAGATTATATTTTGCAACGCTTTTTCCCTGACGGAAATACGTCAGTGAAGCCTTAATGAACCCCGGCATGAAACAAGTTTTTGTTAAAAAGAAAAAAATACTGTGTTTCTTTCCCGGCGTATTAAGGGGCATATCTTGCTTGCGTTGCACAGCCACCATTTGCCTCAAATTTCCTAGTCATTAATGACATGCGCATTATCGATGTAAATCCTTGATAGCAAAGGGGCGTCTAGTTTTCAAAACGCAAGCGAGCCAGATGACGAATAATAATGTAGTAAAGCAATATTATCTGGGCCTTTACATACTTCTTTAAACCAAGATATGGTCATTATAAACACGGTTGTTGAGAAACACGGTTGTTGAGAAACACGGTTGTGGAGGTTGTTGGTTACGACTGAAGGACCACTTTGTGCGTGACCGAGAAATGGAAAATGATGCAAATCAAATAAATAATAAAAATACTGCGTCAGAGGGGGGATCGAATGAAGGCGGTTTGCAAGGTGCGCGGATGTTTTACCAAACGCCCATGCGTTTACTTGTTAATATATCGAAGTTAATTTCCTCTGCTTGGGATTGCAGTTAAGTAACTTCCATGCTTTACAAACACACCCGTCCTGTAGACTTGCTTCACAATGCAACACGAAATGTTTTCGTAATGATGTGTGGTACAAGCGGCCTTTGGCAGAGGGCGTCAGAACATGCGATTATCATAATGACCTCCTGGTTTAAAGCTGGTCGCCCACTACAAAAGCCACACACGCATTTCCGTCTATTCTCTTAAGTCAACGTAGTGGGTGCATAGCAAGTTCGAAAAGGTTTCGTGCGCTGAGTATTTAAGGTACGCACTAGGAAATATAACGCTATACTACAAAAGACAAAGGTTTGGGGTATTCTTATTTTTTGCCTTTTTTGTTCGCAGTGCTGGTTATTTTCACTTTGATGATCTTGCTCAGTATGGGTCGGCAGAAAAAATTGGAGCCTACCTAAGCTCATTCATCAAAATTTTTCTAAGCTAGACTTGTACAGTCTCACGGCTCAAGTGATTCAAGCGACTCAAGAATACGTCAATGTGCAATTAGGAATTTGATCATGAGGCCCGTACGCTTTAACGCCAATAACTTGCCGTTATAGTGATTGTGACGAGAAGCCAAGGCACACGCCCTTAAAGGGCTCGTTCTGGCAGAGACTCCTGTGGCAACGTCGGCGTCGTTGGTTAGGATCGAAATAATATTTTATGCGTCACTGAGAAATCGATAACAATGCAAATAAATAAATAATAAAATACTGGGTCAGAGTAGAGATTGAATCCCGGCCGGCTGCATGGCTTATGCATGTTCTACCACACGGCCATGCGTTTCCTTGTGAAAACAGTGAAAAGAACTTCCTCTGCTTGGAAATGCATTGAAAGTAACTTTCATGCTTTAGGAACCCACGCGTCCTTTATACCTGCTTCGAGATGCAACATGAATATTGCAGCAACGATGCGTGGTACAAGCGCCCATTGACAGCGGGTGCCAGAACAAGCAACTATCATAATGGCTTCATGGTTTAAAGCCGGTACCACACTACAAGAGGCACACACGCACCGCGCCTCTTCCCTTAAGGCCATGTAAAGTATAGCAAGTTCAAAAAGATTTCTTGCGCTAAGTATTTCAAGCAGGCACTATAGGAATTATCTCACTAAACTGCAAAAGGCGAAGGTTTGGGGTGTTCTTATTCTTTTTTCTTTTTTGTTCGCATTACCAGTTAGTTTCACTTTTATTTCACTGGGTCAGCAGAAAAAGTTGGAGCTCACTTAACCTTATTTATTGACAGTTTCTTAAACTGGACTTGTTCGGTCTCACGGCTAAATATAGTCAAGCGACCCATGAGTCCGTAATGCGTAATTAGGTTCTCGATCATAATGTTCGTGCGCTTTAATGCCAATAACTTGCCGTTGATCAGATTGCGGCTAGAAGTAGAGGCACTCGCCATTCCTCATACTCTATTGCTCACGCCTCGCGTCACTACATATCCCGCTGGCGTACGTGCGTTGAAACACGTGCGAGTAGACTGATTATTAATATAAATTGTCATGAGCCGAATGGAAAGACTGAATATGAGTAGATACGGCCATAGGTTGGCAGAAGACGCGGTCATCAGTTATACCTAATAACGAAATATATTTTCTGTTTAGAGCTCACTCGCCCTCAGAATCGCACAATTTCTTTTTTCAACTGGGCTCATCAGATTCCGATTCATATTTTTTTTCTCAATCGCACTCTCTTGCCAAATTTTTTAAAAGCCGGACGCACTCGCGTTTACACCTCGCCGAAATATTCCTCAAGAAACTCTCTCAAGACAGGAATTACGTTCTCTTGTCAGTCCGAGCAAGTCGACTCACGAGCTTAGCTCTCATTATGGCGGCGTTACGCGCAGGACCACGTTCTGCTTCGCGCATCGCCGTCGCTGTAAGCCCTGCAACTGGTGGCTGCGCCTCTCGCCGTAACACGCGACCTGTCGGAGACACGTAAAGTGGCCATGGTGTGAGACGACGTCGGTGGCGTCACGAACGACAACGACGACGGCGATGACGGTGACGCTGGAGGCGTCGCGACAATCCACCGAGGTTAGCCACAGGCGAGCGCCTTGGCCGACGTGTTAAAGTTTTCTGATTGATTATACGACAATGCTTGCACAATTTTCTTCTCACGAATTGTAGAGCAAAACATGTTTTGTGCGACTTAATAAGAATTTGTATACAAACTGTGTCACACTGTTGTTGTTGCTCTGGTTGTATTGTGGGCGCTTCGTTAAACATGGTCAGAATGACTTTTTAGTAGCGAATTGTGGATGTGATGCGCAGAGAAAACAAAAACTGGATAATGGGCTTTTCAGAATTTAGCTTTGAGTGCGGAAATTTTATGATCGCTCAATAAAACTAGTGCAGTTGAGCGCTAGAGAAAATTGTCAGAAAGCGGCAGAGCATGCAGTAACAAAAATGTAATCGTCCGATTATTACCCTAAGAGGTCAAGAGCGCCAATTTAGACGTGTGCAGATTCATCTAACAAGCACAGGTCTTTACATTGCAAGTTTGCTAACTGCGATTATAAAATAATTTTCATGGGCGAGCGAAAACGTCTAAAACTAAAAGTTACAAATGAACGGTTTAGAGTGACGCAGAATTGACCAGTTTAGACGCAAAAAACTGTAATAAAAATTGACGCAGTTCCTTACGCAAATTTCGCAAAAAGCAACTCGAAGGGGAAAGAATTTTGGTGTGGGTCTTTGTTGTTGTAGTCACCATTGACAGCGCAGCGTAAGAGCTTTTTTTACACTTTCGGTGTAGAGACAATTGCAACGACTTAGAGCTAAGCCCTCCGCACTAGGGTCGTAGCTTTCAATCGCGCTCACGTTGTGCATTCACATAGCGTGACGCCTGGTAGTGATTCTATGTTTCACCAGGCATCTATCTATTATCTATCTATCTATCTATCTATCTATCTATCTATCTACTATCTATCTATCTATCTATCTATCTATCTATCTATCTATCTATCTATCTATCTATCTATCTATCTATCTATCTATCTATCTATCTATCTATCTGTCTATCTGTCTATCTATCTATCTATCTATCTATCTATCTATCTATCTATCTATCTATCTATCTATCTATCTATCTATCTATCTATCTATCTGTCTATCTGTCTGTCTGTCTGTCTGTCTGTCTGTCTGTCTATCTATCTATCTATCTATCTATCATCTATCTATCTATCTATCTATCTATCTCTCTATCTATCTATCTATCTATCTATCTATCTATCTATCTATCTATCTATCTATCTATCTATCTATCTATCTATCTATCTATCTATCTATCTATCTATCTATCTATCTATCTATCTATCTATCTATCTATCTATCTATCTGTCTGTCTGTCTGTCTGTCTGTCTGTCTGTCTGTCTATCTGTCTGTCTATCTGTCTATCTATCTATCTATCTACTATCTATCTATCTATCTATCTATCTATCTATCTATCTATCTATCTATCTATCTCTATCTATCTATCTATCTGTTCTATCTGTCTATCTATCTGTCTGTCTGTCTGTCTGTCTGTCTGTCTGTCTGTCTGTCTGTCTGTCTGTCTGTCTGTCCTGTCTGTCTGTCTATCTATCTATCTATCTATCTATCTATCTATCTATCTATCTATCTATCTATCTATCTATCTATCTATCTATCTATATCTATCTATCTATCTGTCCTGTCTGTCTGTCGGTCTGTCTGTCCTGTCTGTCTGTCTGTCTGTCTGTCTGTCTGTCTGTCTGTCTGTCCTGTCTGTCTGTCTGTCTGTCCTGTCTGTCTTATGGCGTTTATTAGCCGGCACACAGAGAGCTTACACAACGGCGACAGTAACGTCCAAGCACGGACCTTGAACGCGAGCGGCGTCCTTTTTGGGTAGTCCCACTAGAAAGCACTTGAGCGTTCAACCCATTTCAGTGTTCGGAGGCTTCTCTACAATTACCTCGGGGTCGAAGAGGAAGCCGCCTGGCGACCTAAGAGCTTGTCACTATGAGCGCGTCATAGTAAGCCTTCAGGCGCTCCACGTTGACTATGTCGTGCCCGCGACGGCGCATGTCCAAAGATTGTTCAATTGGTTCGATAAAATAGTTGACATGAGATGTGCGCTCGATGACACGGTAGGGACCTTCATATTTCGGGAGTAGTTTGGAAGAAAGGCCAGCTACAGAGGTCGGCATCGAGAGCCATACAAGAGAACCAGAAAGGAACGTGGGCTCAGAAATGTCGGAGCTACCACGAATGCTCTTCTGCCGCTCTTGCTCATGCGTCGCAAATGTCTTGGAAAGCTCGCGACACTCTTCAGCAAGCCTGGCCGTCTCGGAAATAGGTGTACACTCAGATAGATTCGGCGTTTACGGGAGTGTCGTGCCGATGGTGTGTGACGGGTGCCTTCCGTACAGCAAGAAGAAAGGTGAAAAACCGTCTTGCTATGAGGGGCGGTGTTGTAGGCGTATGGCGAAGGGTAGTATAGTATCCCAATTCGTGTAGTTGGCGGTGACGTACATCGAATGCATGTCTCCGAGGGTGCGGTTAAAGCGTTCGGTGAGACCATTCGTGTACGGGTGGTAAGCAGTAGTTTTGCGGTGAACATAATGGCACTCAGTGAGAATGGCGTCGACGAATTCTGACAAGAAGACACGGCCTTGATTGCTCAGAAGCTCCTGGGGTGGACCGTGCCCCAGTATGAATCGATGCAGTAGGAAGGACGCAACATCACGCGCAGTAGCCGCAGGGAGAGCGGCGGTTTCGCCGTATCACGTTAAATTATCTAAGGCGCCGATGGCCCAGCGGTTGCCAGTGGACGTCAGAGAGAGTGGTCCATACAAATCGATGCCTATGCGGCCAAACGGACGACCAGGGCAAGGTGACGGTTGCAGACCGGCTGGTGACATGTGTGCTGACGGTTTGCGGCGTTGGCAAATGAGGCAGGAGGCGAACGAACTGCTGCACGTAGCGGTCCATCCCGTGCCAGAAGTAGCGTTGTCGAATGCGATGGTAGGTTTTGAATACCCCAGAGGGCGCCATTGCGGATCAGAATAGAAGGATTCACATATCTCCGACCGCTGACTGCGGGGTATCACGAGTAACGACTGCCGGCCATCGGGTGTCGTAATTACGTCGGTGTAGGAGGCCGTCACGAATGGCGAAATAGTGAGGTCGACGATGCAAGGCACGCGTGGATGGCGTTGAGGGACGGATCAGAGAGCAGGTCGATCAGTGGGGCGATCCAATCATCATTTCGCTGTTATGTAGTGATGATGTCAACATCAATGGCAGAAACAGCAACCGAGGATACTGAGCAGAGCACGTCAGCTTCAGGCAGAGGGAAGCGCGAGAGGGTGTCGGCGTCAGCATACTGGCCTCCGTTGCGGCAGAGCACGCGGATGTCGTAGTCTTGTGAGCGAACAGCCCAACGGGCGAGATGGCCTGAGGGATCCTTCAATGATGACAGCCAGCATAGTGCATGATGGTCGGTGAAGACATTGAATGGAGGACCATACAATAAGGTCGAAACTTTGTAAGGGCGCCGACGATTGCCAGGCACTCGTTTTTGTGACGGTGTAGTAACTACGCCAGGACAGCGCCGAGGCCTTCGCCGCTGGCGTCCGTGTGCACCTCCGTTGGGACCGTAGGGTCGTAGTGGCGTAGAATGGGAGGAGACGTAACAAAACGCGGAGCTTCGCGAACGCATCGTCGCACTCGGACGACCACAAATTGAGGGGCCCGTTACTTCCAGGGAGCTTCGTCAGCGGTGATAGGATCGTAGAAAGCTTTGTATGAAGCGTCGGAAGTATGAGCACAGGCCCATGAAACTACGCAGTTCTTTGACGGACGCAGGTTTGGGAATTCGGCCACAGCCCGAAGCTTGGCTAGGTCAGGAAAAATGTCATTCTTGGAAGAGACGTACCCTAGGATGGTGAGTTGGCGTGCTGCAAAGCAGCTTTTTTTTCAGATTTAGTTGCAAGCCGGCATTGCTCACACGTGCGAAAACTTATTTCAGACATTAGAGATGCGTGTAGAAATCTAGAGCGAAGACAACAACGTTATTCAGGTAACACAAGCACGTGTGCCATTTCAAGTTGCGGAGAATGGTGTCCATCATGCACTCAAAGGTCACAGGTGCATTACACAGACAAACGGCATGACATTGAATTCCCACAAGCCGTCGGGCGTGATGAAGGCAGTCTTCGGTCGAGCGTCATCAGCCATTACCCTGAGCGCAGATCGAGAGAAGAAAAAAAATTGTGCTCCGTGAAGGCTGTCAATTGCGTGATCGATGCGCTGCAGTGGGTAGACATCCTTTCGAGTGATCTTATTGAGCCGTTTGTAGTCCACACAGAACCGCGCAGAACTATCTTTCTTCGCAACAAGAACAACTGGACACGCCCATGGACTGTTCATGACGTCGCGTCGGAGCATATCGTCAACCTGCCCGTTAATTTTCTGGCGTTCAGCAGGCGATACGCGGTATGGACGTTGCCGCAATGGTGGACGGGCACCGGTGTCGATACGATGCGTAACAGAGGACGCGCGACCGAGAGAACTTCGCCCGACATCGAAAGAAGAACGGTATTCTTGCAAGAGGTCCAGAAGCTGGGAACGCTGTACTTACATAAGGTTGTCATCAATGTAGAGGCCAAATACATCAGGATATGATGGATTAGAAGTTGAAACAGCACTGATGGTACGCGAATCGGGACAACGCCAGTCTTCGGGTACGTCCACGACTTGTGCGTCGTCGACTGGTTCCACTCTGCAGAGACATTCCCCTCGAATCAAGGTAACTGTGTGCGGGAATGAGTTGGTCACAAAAATAGCGGCGTTACCCTTGGTGATTTGCACAGTCGCGAAAGGTACTGGCAACCCTTTCCTTCTGGAAGCATGGTCGGATGGCGAAACGAGTGCAATTGTGTCGGAGAGACCAGTGCAGTAGACCGATACACCCATCGTCGAGCTTGGAGGCACTATAGTATCGTCTTTCACAAGAACCTTGCTCAGTGTCGAGGGAGCGTCTTCTGGTGTCAAATGCGAGAAGGGCGAGAGTTCAATTTCGGCGGCGGCACAATGATGATGGCGTCGTTGCGGGAGAGAAAATCTCATCCCAGGATGACGTCATGAAAGCATGCAGGAATGATGATGAATTGGGCGACATACAGAACGTCCTCAATGACAACGCCAGCAGTGCACCCTCCTCTAGGATGAATACGATGTGAACTAGTGGTACAAAGAGCCAACCCAGAAATTGGCGTCGTCACTTTTCGAAGCAAGCGGCAAAGGTTTTCGTTCATAACTGATACGGCAGCTCCAGTGTCAATAAAAGCAGATGCAGCAACACCGTCCACAAGCATGTCAATGACATTAGATGGGCGGCTCTGAGGGCTATCACAATGCAATAGCGTCGCAGTCCTTGCCTCTGGGACTGCGACGAATAGTTTCTCGCTCATGAGCAGCCGAACATGGCCGCATCGGGGACAGGGACCGACGTCGTGGAGACAGCGACCTTCGAGGAGACGGAGCTGGCGAGACGACAGTGGCATAGACGGCAGTTTGTCGTTATACGGACGGCTAAGCTGGCCAGCAACAGGCGAACAAATGGGATCCGGCAGTACTCGAGTGAAATAACGAGCTGCGTGACCAGCGTAACCACAAGCAAAGCAGATGGGCCGGTTGTCGGGCGTGCGCCATCGGTTCGCCGGGTGGGGTCTCCCCGGAAACGGTGGCTGGAAAGGCTGCATGGTGGGCTGAAAATGAGGCTGAGGCGTGGCGCCAACATACGCAGCCGGCATACCCGCTGCAAACTGACGGAGGTCGTGCGGCAGCTTCGGCGTAAGTTAGTTTGTCAGGCGCTTGAACAGTTGGAGGTGGTCTGGGACCACTTGGGCGTAACCTGGGGGTGCAGGGGCGGAAGTTGTTGTGGGTGGTACGCAGGCATGACCTTCGCTATTTCCTGCTCAATTGCTCGGGCGGATGGGCGGAAGAATGGTAGTTGCCGATTGTTGAACACCCCGGTGGGTGCACAAAGGAAGGAGAGAGAACTGGCGCGCGATTCTCTCGGTATGAGGACTTGAGGTCCTGCTAGTAACGCACCTGATCTCATCTCGCCTCCAAGCCAGCAAGCCCTGCATCTCGTGGTGCGGAGCGACGGGTCATCGAACGCTGCCGGCGGAGCTCCTCGTAGCTCGGGCAACAGCATGATGACCTCAGCCATAGTGTCTGGTTTTTGGCAAGCAGCATCGTGAAGGCATCATCGTTAATGCCTTCATGACGTTCCGGATCTTTTGGTCGGATATGCTGTCGTTAGATATTTTGCACAAGTCCACGACATCTTCCATGTACCTGGTGAATGATTCACCGGCCTGCTGAGCGCGTTCGCCTAAGCGCTGCTCAGCTTGCAGCTTAAGAACGGCAGGGCGGCCAAAAACGTTGGTGATAGCGGTCTTCCAATCGAACCAGGTTGCGAAATCGGACGCGTGGTTGTTGTACCACAAACTTGCAACACCCGCAAGGTAGAACACCAAGTTTGTCAACTTGCCATCCTTGTCCCATTTGTTTGGGACGCTGACGCGCTTGGAAATGGTGAGCCAGCCCTCCACGTCAGTGCCATCGGCACCCGTGAAGATGGGTGGATTCGCGGTTCCTGGGGACACCAGGACAAAGGGGTGGCCTGCGAGGGATGGTGTTTGCTGAGAGGCGTCGTGGGACATGGTAGATGAAGGGTACGTGATCATTGTTCCTAAGGGCATCGAAGGGGATCGTAGCACTCTCCACCAGTGTGTTATGGCGTTTATTAGCCGGACACAGCGAGCATACACAATGGCGACCGTAACGGCCAAACGCGGACCCTCAGCTCGAGCGGCTGTCCTTTTTGAGTAGACCCACTAGAAAGCACTTGAGAGTTCAACCCATTTTAGTGTTCGGATGCTTCTCTACACTATCTATCTATCTATCTATCTATCTATCTATCTATCTCTATCTATCTATCTATCTACTATCTATCTATCTATCTACTATCTATCTATCTATCTATCTATCTATCTATCTATCTATCTATCTATCTATCTATCTATCTATCTATCTATCTATCTATCTATCTATCTATCTGTCTGTCTGTCTGTCTGTCTGTCTGTCTGTCTGTCTGTCTGTCTGTCTGTCTGTCTGTCTGTCTTCTGTCTGTCTGTCTGTCTGTCTATCTATCTATCTATCTATCTATCTATCTATCTCTCTATCTATCTATCTATCTATCTATCTATCTATCTATCTATCTATCTGTCTATCTGTCTGTCTGTCTTTCGTCTGTCTGTCTGTCTGTCTGTCTGTCTGTCTGTCTGTCCGTTCGCATCTAGTCCTTTCATGATCACCTCCTAACTTAGGGTGATCCAAAAGTAGTTTCGAAAGGTAAGACGGCATATGATGAATTTGAGGCGCTGGTCAGCACATGAAAAATGCCTAATCCTTTTGTGCACATCGTGAAACACTTCCCGCAAGACAGTGGCACATACCCCTGGTTACCATATCCCCAATTCGAAGGACGCTCATCATGGCTCGGTACCGCGAGTACCACAAATTCTAAAGAGTGTCGATCATCATCTGGCGTCACCATGGTTGCAGTCGCGCGTCCTGCTTCGTCGTCTTCCTCCAAGCTTGTTCTGGAAACGTTGCCTTCCTCCGAGTAGTTAGTCCTTGCGACGGTGCTTGTGCTGTCGACACTCTGTGTGCCACCTTGACCTCGCGCCTTCGGTTCCCGCGACGTGACGGTGGCACGCCTATTTCCCAGAAGCCACCGTACTGTCCAGGTGGTGCCGCGTCCGAGTTCACGCTCCTCGGCGACTACCAACTGTTTCGACGCTGACAGCGTCGACGTCTCGTCGGTACTCATTTCCACTCCTGGTTGCCCGGTCGTCAGGCTGCGGTACAGGTAGATGAGCAGAGCGGCCATGGCGAACACCACGACGCACATGTAGACGAACACGAAGACCACGGCGCCTTCGGCCATTTCTTCGCGGCCGCTAAGCTCCTTGTTGACGCCAGCTGCGAGTCTCTGCGATGGCGGCCCATTCCCCCGTCGATCCGAGGTAGGACGAGCGGCGTTGGCGTCGATCTCGGCTGGGACAGGTGCCGACCTTCCGGCAAGTTGAGCTGCGGATCGTCGGGAGAATCAACAAACCACACTATGAAAAGACCATAC